>JAHWXV010204302.1:0-13729 GCA_024586415.1 Phrixothrix hirtus | reverse complement strand
CATGCATTAATTTCATTTAAACGTTATACAAAATATGTTTATTTCCTTTAAGTTGAACTATTAATCAAAAATTGGGAATTGAAGTGAGTGAACCTCATTTAGGAGAGTTCCCCAAATCGGAATTAGTCACGTTAAGAATTACTTTTCACTTACTTTCACACCATGCCACGTCAAAGATGGATAATTGAGGGCAATCAATCTTCGCCGTAAGGATCACGCTACACGACAAAATAAAGAAAGATGTTCGGCCGCCGCTAATGCCGCGGAGGCTAGGGCATGGGGTGTAATTACATAAAAAACGAAGATGGTTGATACAATCACCGAAGAATTATCGAGATTGGTGGACGCGAGCTTCGCTTCCCGTGTCACTGAAGGAATCCCGGCGTCGGTGCTGACGAGCGTCGACGGTTCTGAAACTGGTATGAACTTACATAGGAAGCAACCTGAAATTCTTAAAGAAGATGTGCGCCACATATTTGTAATTTGAAATGCTAGTGTAAATCTGTACCTACAATTGTGAAAACGTCGTAGTTTAATTCGGCGATAAATGCTAGACTTAAAATTACTAGTAAGTATTCTGCTTTGCACGTCTAAGGCTGCGCAAAACAATACTAGTAAGGGCATTCGTGGTTAACCTGTAACAGAATCAATTAACAGGCAACAATACATAGAGGAGAAAAGGGATCAAAATAAGGATATAATTCGTTTATTCCGTTTCATAGATCATCGGACAGTATATTGAAACGTACAGTTCAAATTGGTCTTTTACTTAAGTATCTTAACTAAAATTTAATAAGCTTTTGAGGTCTACGTGTAGAAATAAATTCAACTAATAAAGTTTACAGTCAATATAACATTTTGAAAACCTTAGATTTAAGATACACACATGTGTGCTATGAATGTACAATACAATGCGATGTTATCACACACGCGTTTTTACAGCACAGAATAAGATTTATAACGTAGAATTGAAATAGTATAGGATTTGAAAAAAAACGCAAATTTGAGGTGTTCGTGAATTTGATTTACTAGAATTTAAATAAGGTATAAAGCATCTACTAAAGTCAAAATTATAACAAAAGAAATTAACAAATAAGCGAAGTATCCCGTTTGTCGGAAGTCACTGCAGTGAAATAATGAAATAAAACAATGTCTAAATGCGCACGTAATTGATTAAATTTGGTTAGTTCAGGAATACCCTTATATAAGCCGTGCATCTAAAAATACAGCAAACTATTACATTAATGTACTGAAGCAATTTAACGGTAAAGGAAATCGTAAGCGCGGCCGTGGCAATCGTTGCGGATGCCGGGCAGACTTCAAGCCATCTTTGCTCTATGAATCGAGCGTTGAATATATGCAGTAAATTATTATATTTAGAAAAGTACTTTCTATTACAGAATAATTAATTTCTATTCGAAATTACTAGCAAAATACATATAGATACAATCAAATAATTATAATGAGTAATTATGATCAATATTAGGGTACTATAGAAAAAAAATAATACGTAAATATTTAGAACCCGGAGCAGCAAATCTTAGGTCCCAAAATATAATTGAAATTTCGCCATCTTCGGCGGATACCAATGAGAAAGAAAAGGTAAACTGACCTGGATGCAGAAGTTCTTGAAGGAAACAGATTCTACCCTTAAAAGACAATTTTCATCGTCACGACGTTGCGGAACAGGTGTTCCTCCGCAAGATTGCTGGTCGCCGCACTAGGGCCTATAAAGGTAAAACAAAGGGCGGCTCTGGTGTGGAGAGGCCGCAGATCGACCAACGCGAAAGGAACCCTTCAAAGTGCAACCTTGGGCTCATCCAGAAACTGTCGGCGGCCTTAAAACCATACCGTCGATTATATAAACGTACTGGGCGTCTGAAAACCCCATGCCTAAAACACTATACAAAAAAAATCCATCAACCAACCTCGTGTACAAACAAAGGACGCCTACTCACCCTAAATATGTAGGTGTTTTATCCAGTAAAGAAAACAAACAGAAAAGTAGTCGAAATAAGACGGAGAGAAATAGCGAGCGTGCGTCTTTTACGACGAACTAACTCAAAAAGCTTAGATGGCACGCATAAACGCGACGAGAATAAATAACAATGCTCGCGAATAAAATTTATATGAGACGGAGTTAAGCAACCCAAAACACGTCGAAAATTCAAAAGCGCGAAAGTGAACGCAAATGACAAAATTGGTTGATCTAAAATTAAAAATATTCAAAAATATTAAAGAAACAAAAATAAACTATTACAACCAATCACAGATGTCATGCAACTCTGGGGTCTGTAAATGCCGGTATGTTTAATCGAAATGTATTTTAAAAATTGCAAAAAGTTACGTTTACATTTATCATAATTACAAGAATTAAGAACGTTTGGACATGGTAAATACCTGGATGGGCGACCCCATACTCTTTATACATATAATAAACTTCGATCAAGAATTGCAAGAGGGATGATGTCCTATTAATTATAAATAAAATTAAGAAGAAATATCAAAGATAAAATAACGCCACACTAACATTACAATAAATATTGCTAAACGTCCATGCTCAAGCGAGGCGTGGTTCATCAACAGCCTTCGAAGCTGAACACTATATAATTTCTTATAAGCGGGAATTTTTGACTTCACTGTTCTCTAGTCTGATACTACAAAACGGGGTTAGTTTGCAGGAAACACCTTATATATAAAAATGTATGAAACTTATCTTTAGAACGGTAATTCAGATGCGGTAAATGGTTTAGGGTGAAATAAATGTCACTAAACGTCGTAGATTAATAGTTCTGACTCCTCCGGTATATAAGGAAGTTGCAAATAGGTACTTTACTAGTAGTGGTCACCGATTTGTCAAAAATGGGAACAAAGAGATGGTTCGCCTCGTAAATAATAACTAATGAAATTATTAATTATTGTGCCAGGACGTGTAGATTGTTAAATGAACGTTTGTCGGCGTGCTCGACACAAAGTTAACGATAGCAAACGAGCGCTTCAAGTAAGCAACTTGATACAATATAATTTAAATGACACGAAAAATACACTAAAGCAACGAAATAAGGATTCACAGATTACCTGCGTATGAGCATAACAATTTAACAATTAAATCAATCTTAAATTAGTATAATTTCAATTCCAAATATAAAACATTGGCTGACAGAGGAGTTCCTTAAGTTATTTTGCAAAATCATTTACAATTCTACTTAGGGAAAATTATGCTTGATGACAGGTACTTTGATTTATTAACGGAACTCATTTGTTAACGACATTAAAAATAGAACGTTAATTAGGATTCGTAAGAGATTTGAATCAAAACAAATAATAGAAATAATAAAATATAGGTATAATTAGTCATTCAAAACAATGCAATAACTGAAAATTACAAGTTATATTGCATTGAAAGTAAAAGTTACATTAAGTTCATTTTAACTAAATATTGAAGTAGATAAGTCCGTTGGTACTTAATTTATGACTCTACTTTAACCTTTCGTGGACGCTACCCAAAATATAATGATAAAGCGCTCACGTAAATCCTGATAATTGAATTGTCAGTTTACTTAGAGGTGAAGAACACCTACGAAAGTTCCGGGAGGTTCGTGCTCTTTTGTCAAAATTCAAATCCATCTAGGATTAAAAACACCTCGATTGCCTCAAACCTTGTCATTCGACTATCCCAAATACATTGGACTTCCAACCCCGGTAATAAATCATTGCCGGAGATGAGATGACTATATCTTGCCGACAGCTACAATTATTAATTTTCTAACAAGAAGAAGCACTTCTATAACGGTTCAAAGTGGTTGCTTCGGTGCACAGGTTCAATAAGAAAAAACTAATTTATATTTTAGCAGCCGGGGTATCTCATCGGAGTGGGTTGGTTCAAAATGGTACGGTAGAAGTAACTGGCAGTGCTGAGGCCTTCTTGGAGTAGACGGGTTTCGGTTGTGCCAAAGAGGAAAGCTTATGCGGAACGAACTTTTCACTTGCATTCAATTATATTGAATTAGTACAGGTACTCTTGGAGGTAATAATAACATGGTTAAAACCTTCGTAACATAATTTATTCATACTAGTGCAAAATAATAATTTAAAAGAACATTTTACTGCAATCTGTACACATTTACAAGTAATAATAAATACATTCGATGTACGAAAGAATTTTATGTATTTATGAAGTTTATGATTAATCTGACCGACGCTCAGCGTCGCGTTTGATAAAAGTAGAGTACACGCGCAGGTCGTGAATCGTTGCTGTGCCCTGTTACTTTAAGCTCACTCAGTTCAGTATCCTTTGAGGCGCGCTAAGGGTTACGTCGCATGCGAGCGTGTTCCCTTGCGTAAGGAATCTGGCGGTCCAGGTAAATATATCGTATTCCGCTCGTCACCGACACCACACGGTGGGAAAGGGTATCGCGGTTGACGGTCGTCAAGCAGTCTTCTGCTACTTAGCGACGCAAATATGTTTGGCGACGTCGTTAATAAATGTTATAACAGCATCTCTGTTTCCGCTACAAAATCAACTCGAAACAGGTGCTTTATTTGTTCCTATAGTCTGGGTTAAACTGCTACAAAGCAACGCGTCCAGTCTCGAATGTAAGATCAACAGAATTCGGTCGGTGTAAGGGAGTGTCACCCTTTACGATAATTAAACTGTCTTCGCAGCTTAATACTAGGTTAACAGTTTTAGTATTAAAATTTTAACAATTCTACGGCAAGCGGTTTACGTACTTTGTAATTAGCAAAGCACGTTTTAATTTTAACAAAATATAACTTAACCTTGTAGGTAAAGTTTAATGTATTAATGCAACTCTATGCAAAGAACTTCTCGGTACGAGTTCAAACCGAGAACTCCCTTTCAGCTTAAAAATGATGTACTTTTACGCATAATTGTCAAGTCTCGCTCTTTTTTCTACGAACGCTATTGATAATTGTGTATTCAGTCTTGCACTAATTGATAAGCGAACAGCCTCATATGCTTCGTTTATCAATTTATTTATAAGATAATATTGCGCAATTTCCATTAATATTTTCTTAATGATTAAAAATGGTTTTGAGATTATTTCTATATTCGTTTTGTATCTTAGAAGAGATCTCTATTTAATTTAAGCGGTTTCTCAGCGATTTAAATCAGGATTGTTATTGCTCAATATGGCGTAGTTCTTATATTCTAATTATTTACAGGTTTTATTCGTAAAGGTTAGTTAACAATATTAAATTTTGAATTAACTTAAAATAATTCACTCCCGTTTGTATTCTTAACATCTTTATTAATGTATTTTCTGTATAAGCTGCCGGAATTTTAACATAAACACGAAAGCACGTGCGATTTGTTGCAGACTGATTTTTCGTGTCAGTTTTACACTATAACAGATTTCCACGGGAAATGTCGCAATTCACCTGCGAAATAAACAATTAATTCTCAAAGCCTGTTTTTCAGTACTCTTTAGAAAACTACGCCTTTGGAAGACGGAAAAGCGCAAACTGTATTATTCAAACGTAACTGCTCGATTGAATTCTTTCTTATTTTATCTCTCGATGTCGAATCAAGGCGCCATTACGGCGTCAGAAATCTCAAATGCCACCTCGCAAATGTGAGACCATTTTATTTTATTGAAACGGAATGTTAGTTGTCCAATTGAATTTTCAAATTCACTGATACAGAATTGATTTGGACTTTATCTGGACCAATGGATGTTGTCATAACCTGTTCAATTACACTTCAAGGTTAACTACTAGAAATAGTTACACTGAAATATTTTATTTATAAAACCTAGCTATATTTTGAAAATAAAGGACAACTATTTATCTCTTTCTTTTATAATATCAATTATTTACAAATGGGAATCTTCTCTAAATTAAATTTATCCTTAAACTAAAAACTAAAAAAAAATGTCTTACACGTAGCTGGTTAACACAAGGAAGTTATATCCTTTGAATTAGAAATTATAGATGACTAAATTGCAATCCTTGAATATTATAATAGATTTATTTTTATAGGCATATACATGATGATGTGAAAGTAACAGTAGAAGCTGATACTCTATATACACGGTTGTGTGAAATAAACACCAAAACCTGACACATTCTCTTCTTACGACTTGATTGTTAACCGGTCCATGGTGTTTTATTTAAAAACCAACACATTCGATAATTACGCCAAAAAATATGTTATTGTATACACCTGGATACAAAGTTCGACATGGTGCATTTAAAAATACATGCTATTACGAAATATTTCTGTTCCAGCCCATCCCATTCAACCCCTTTTGACGACTCTGCCAGCTTTTCATTTCAAAGAAACCTACATTAGTTTACACCCTTCAAATTTAAGAGGAGTTAATGAAGTAAATTTTGAGATATCATGAACAAAGTAATCTTGGAAATTATTTTAAAAATCCACAATATTGTAAAATAACTAAAACAAAATGCATATGTCAATATATACTCATGAATACGGTATTCAGCTAGTCTAATCAAAAATATCCGTTATATCGAAAAATTTTTTTACCCCCTGTTCTCTCATTAAACTCCTTATATCAATCAGAACTAAAGACATTTGAACTCACGAAAATCTCGTTTAAATTTAAGAGCAATTTATTGAGTCGTATTTCAGTTATCTTGGACAACATCACAATAAAATTAGCACAAACGCGTACAGGAGACCTCAAAACGTGAAAATATTTTTAATCGGCACATACGAAGGTTAAAAAGTAAATGAAGTTTATTTAAATATTTATTAATGCAGCACTGCTGCATGATCAAATGGCGTAACAATATTTATTTTTTAGATGCGTGGCAGGTGCGGATATAACATACATATATTGTACACTTAAGTTTTTATAGTTTTCATATTATAGAAAGCATTGCCACACTTATTTTGGGATTTTCAAACTTTTAATAAATATATTTTAATTATACGTTACATTCTAAAATAATTCAATTAGTTTATAAACTTATGTATTTTAAGGGATTTAATGCTCCTTTTATTTGTATGCCGCTGCGTAAATTAAATTGTATATACTTGTACAAATTTTCTACTATTTGATTTAACGATAGCAGTTTCTGCGTTTATTTGACTATAATTAGTTAATTTTCCCTCGATTTAATAAATTAGCGGTGACCAAACCGTAGTGTTCTCACAAGCGCTTATATTTTATCGAATTGTTTTTTATTACTATGCAAGATTTAACTTTTCATACAACCAAATGTAGCATTGTACTTAAGAGCACTACAGTGTGTCTCAATCAAATGACGTGGAAGTTCTTTAAAAGCCATTAAGGCTTAATATCAAATATTTATCCAAACAATTTATAATTACTTTTTGTAAATTAATTAACTCATTTAATTCTTGTCTAATTCGTTTTCGCACTATACTATAAGATAATTGATTTCAGTATTTATATTTTTCTAATGTAAACGTAAACGCCACTGGTTTTCACTCTTTTTTTGAATTAATTAATACTAACTGTATTATTATACGAAATGTTTGCAATCTAATTTCTATTCCAATAAACTTACAGATCTGCAGGTTTTACGTTAAAAGATAAATCTACGTTCACCAAGTTATATTCTAAACGATTAATGTAATTAGCCGTCGGCGTTTTACGTAGTTAGTACTTTCATTAATTTGTTGTGCAAATAATTCACATTAGATATAAATAGCTTATTTCTACTGTCAGTCAGTCTACATTAGCGATAAATTAAAAGTTTGTATCTTCGCGATAATAAATTTGTCAAGTTCAAATGCTCGATTAATAGCTTTATCTTTTTCAACTTTTATTTACGTTGTGTTCTATTAATACGATTTATAAATTCACAAACAGAATATTGATTTTGTCTACAGTTTTACATATTCCAGTAGTAACCATAAATGATTTATGTAAAGACGAAACTTGAACAATTGTAAAAGATTTATTACCGAAGCTGTGTTATTTCCTTTTAAAACAAATTCAATAAAGACGTTTCAATACGCTTAGTTATCTATTCTCCCATTTTTATTCTCTTTAGAGATGTTGTGTAATCCTATAGTATCCACTATACAGGGCGTTTTCAATTTAACTATTTTAATTTCAAGAATTTTTGAATTCCAACCGCTTATGAAATTAGATATTTATATTTAGTCTTGTATGTTTTCGCCATTTTCATACAGGGTGTTATCAAGAAGTTCCATAAGGTAAGTAGACTAGACTGGAGCATGTAACATATCAAAATAGTGCGACGACTTACCTGTTATTTTATTTGTTCTCTGAATCCTGCTGCTTAAAAGTCAATAACCGACCTAAAATAATGAAAGCTATCTTATAACCTCGGTTAACATTTAAAACTTAAAAACCATGACAAAGAATTATGTTAACAGTCACAATTGTAAAAGGCAGATTGGCGGATAGATAATGGGAACATGTGGCGTTATAACGCTCCCAAACGAATCCCACGCCCCTGAGGTTGGTAATTTCCTGAATAAACCGATTTGCTTCGGCCATCACAGTGAAGAATGGGGTAGGTTCTACGATTGCATTAAATTTAAGGAAGTTGGCGTTCAGGAATTTTGTGTATGTGTTCAAAAGTCAATAAATAATCGTGAATAGGGGTAAGATAATCGTGAATATGTGCGCCAATTTGTCTTTACCAATAAAGAACGGATAATTAATAGTTCAAGATGCTGATATCATAATGACCGGAAGACAAAGAAGCCGATCTCCAACTCTTTATATCTAGGATTACATTAATATGTACTTACAGTAACTTAGCTCTTTTTATGCACGTCGTTGGGTTTCACCCTCGATCAGGTAGAATTACGACGGCTTACTTAAACTAATTAATCGCTAAAATTGTAACTAAGCCCTGAAAGAAAGTATGGGTTATCACGGCGGGTCTATATGTAATAAAATAAGATCTGCACTTAAAAATTAAATATAATAACAATTAAAGCACAGGAAATACAACTAATAAATTACATGTTCTTACCAAATGTAAATAACGGGAAAAATAATGTTTATCTCTAAATCAAGAGGCTCTTGTGTTACTAAAAATTAAACTACTCTAAAATGAACAAAAAAAGTTGGCCGTAATGACCCTAAATATTATAAATTATTAAAAATTCACAAACGCTGGTCTTTTAATAATAGTCTTAACGAACTTGTTTGGTAGTTCTGCATGATCGGATGATTTGCCCCAGCCGGAATAATTTAGTGAGGGGGTGGTGATCTATGGAAGTAAAATAACTGAATATGCCACTTACTTGGTGAACTGAATATTGCGGAATTCCCGAATGAATGGGAGATTACAGGCGGCGGTCTCTGCTGTTCTCTTAGTCGTATGTACAATACAACCTTGTTAGATTCAACCCCTTAGGCTCCAAATTGACAGGGAGTTGGAATTGAGCCTTTTCTAGAAATTCGCCCTAGGCGGAAACAGATCAAGCTGATAATAACTTAATCCCTTAATTTGACGTACGGGTAACTTTTCAACTATACTTTTTGAATATTGCCAAGACGCGTACTACTAAAACGCAGCTTTACTTGTTCGCGTTACGATCTCTACGCTTAAAGCGAAGTATTTTCTCTTTGAACTTGAAGGGAGAGAAGACGAGAAGGGTTAATGGATTTTTTTAAACTTGACGGCTTTCATGCGGGAATTGTTGAATAAGTGTTTCTAAGAAAGGAATGCTCCTAATTTTTATAAAACGTACTTTGGATTTCTTGCGCTTTTAATAATTGTGAGTAAAATGAAATTATATTATTTATAAATTTACAAAGCGATTTTGAGGTAAAACTAATATTGGTACTTTAGCAATTGGATTTTATTAATACTAGCGGAAGTATATACCGGGCGTTTTCAAATGAGCGACCAAAAGTCGTAAGATTTTCAGACGCGCTTAAAGCGTGCTAAGGTTCATTAAAGTTTCAGTCCTTTTACATGCGCAAATTACAACTACCTAAGTATATGCACTCATATGCACTCATAATTAAGGAGAAAATTACAAGTATATGCACTACAAGTAATAAAATGTACTAAACAATAAACTAATAAAAATAACGAAACATTTATTTGAAACACTTTGTGTATGGATACCATAAGCACTGTTTGTTAAAAGGTTATAAATACCTGTATACTAATTTGTGGAGTTATATTCCGCATTTGATCGTTAAACTATACTTGACTTAGCACATCCTACATAATAAAATTAATACTATTAGGATTAAACTTGTACAACTGTAGACATCGTTGTGATTTCAGAGCAAATACGTTGGGGACTCGAAGCAAGTTTCCAGTGTCAGAACAAATCTTCAAGTTCCCATGAAACTGAAGTCTTAACAGACCCTAATCTGTAATGCTCCAATATCCCACATTGATTCTGACGCAAATTCAGTTAATTGGGAAAGGTTGCAAAACCTGAATATCACCTACAATATTCAAGTAGCCAAAAGATGAATATCGTGGTTGATTCTAATATCGTTCCCAAGTGTGCTACAAATAAGAAAACCCTTATAATTTTTATTCTTAACTAAGTAAGCAAGATATGAATTAAATATGCTGCGTAATTGTACATTTTCGGGTTATTAAAAAATAATGGGCACTTTCGCGATCTACAGTTTTACATGAAGGCTTTATTTGGATTAATTAATAAAGCACGTTTCATTGCACCTTGTTTGCCTGTCAATCGGTAGTTATAAATTGGCGAGTTAAATAAGTTTAAATTCATAATAATGTTATCCAACTTTATTTTGTTCTGTATCAATAGTTGAAAAGGGACCTAAACTGAACGATGTACCGAGACAATAATAGACAATAATAACAAAATAAGCTCGTTGCATATAATTTTCTGTGATAAACGCCTACTGCAAAATATTATTTACAAATGCCCAATAGTTTTGAAACTTAATTAAACAGAGCAAATAATACAATATACAAAAATTTCAACTATACACATGTTAATAAAATACCTCGAATTAATATTACGAGGATCGTCCAGGAAATAAAGAATGTTTGCGCATCATACGCGTTGTCGATCCCGCATCACCTTGATTGAATGTGCGCCAGGCAGCTCGGATCTCCACGTCAGTGTGAGCCGAGTTTTGTTGCGGTGAAGTGTGTATTTTGTGATCATTCAAAATGGCTGTGGCAATAGTAAATCCCGCCAAATGTGAAGTGCGTAGTGTCATTTGCTTTCTGAATGCATAAAATGTCCGACCTATACAAATGTATAGGCAAATTAAGCAAGTTTATCGTGAAAATGTAATAAACGAGTCTTCAGTGGTGCATAATGTTTAACCAAGGAAGAACCAGTGTGCACGATGAAGATCGGAGTGGAAGGCCAACGTTCATTACTGACGAATTGAAGTGAAAGTTGAAGAAAAACTCCAGGAAAACGGCGTTTCACTTTGAGCGTATTACATTGAAGGTGGTTTTAGGTAGAAAACAGTTTGACAACGACGAGGACCTCAAAGGAGCAGTAACACCATGGCTCCAATCTTTTGCGGCTGAAGAATACAACATCAGTATCGAAAAACTGATTACACGATATAACAAGTGCCTTGACAGCTACGGCGATTACTTCTAAAAATAGATTAAAGTGTTGTGATGTTGCAAATAAGGTTTTGTGATGATATCTTTTGTTGTTTTTTTCTTATAGCTGAACGTTCTTTAAATATGGAGAAGTATGAGATCATCATATTTGGAATAGTTGCATTTTCAGAAAAATTTTCCCTCGGGCGGGGATCGAACTCGCAATTTCTGGACAGATCCCAGCTACTGTTCCAAATATGATTACTTCATACTTCTTCATATTTAAAATAAGTTTCTGTCGAAAATTATGCAGTTTGAGCCGTATAATTTAATTTATACATTAGCTCTCAATATAAAATCATTTATATTGAATTTTCTCATTTTTAAATTTCTTTACTTTCTAGACGAGCATCGTATATTGCGATAATAACCGAATCGAACCACTAATCTCCGACTTGAGGTAAACTAGAGGTTAAAATGATAATCTGTAGACGTAATTACTCGACTTAAGCAAAGCTTGAGTAACAAGTAATTTTAGAAGAGTGGCGCCCAACGTGGGTACTATTAGAATTAGTCCCAAGTACTTTTAGTTGTAATTTTACAAGGTGTATTGAAACATACGATGTACAAAATGCTTCAAAGGCGCATCAACCCCATGTTTTAATTCAGCGAAGCAGGAAATGCGAAGTAATCTCGAACAACCCATATCAGCATGTAACTGTTATAGATATCGCTTTTCCGAGAGTTAGCTCTAAAAGCTTCAACGGTTCCTTCCACCTTCCAGTGGATTCCTTACTTTGATATTGGGCTTTTCAAGGTAGAGATCCAACTCCCCTCAAGCATGTCTGTGTTGCGGAAAGTTATCGCTTATTTTACTCAGTTAGAATATCCTCCACAAATTTACACGTCTCTGGCATAGCTTACCTCTACAAGCTGCTTAACAGGGAAACTAAGTGGAAGCCTGATTTTAATAAAGTCTGTTCTTATTTAACTTCACTTCACTTTTTACTTAATTCCCCGTTTCTGTAGCCTACCTCTTTGTTGTCCGTCTTATGTCTTATTTAAGTTTTTTCTTTGCTCATAACTGTCCTTCCTTTTTGACTGGATCGTTCCTACACATAAACCCCTATTTCGCTACATTTATACCTAACCTTTTATATTTATTAAAATCCATCACTTAAATGGGAAACGACAAATTATATTCAAAAAAGTAAAAGAAATGAAACCTAGTTTCTCAAAGAATATTTATTAGAATATCTTACATATGTTTCGGTCTTTTATGTATAGAACAGCATCAGGAAAAATTAAATAAATAAGTAATAAAATTGACGTTAAGAATTAATTAAAAATTAATTAAAAATACTACATATTAATGTTGTAGGAAGTACAAGAGTCTCTTGTACTTCCTACAACATTAATATATAGTTATTTAATTAATTTTTAATTAATTTTTAACCTCAGATTTATTAAATATTTATTTAATTTTGGCTGATGATGGTCTATACATAAAAGACGGAAACTCTAATAAATATTTCTTGGGAAACTAGGTTTGATTTCTTTCTAATAAATATTTTTTGGGAAACTAGGTTTCATTTCTTTTACTTTATTGTACCTAACCTTCTATTTTACTTCTATTGCCATTTCGACTACCTATTTATTATGTTTATTGTTCTATTAAACGTTTCGTTTTATTTTCGGCAAACTCGCTTTATACGTCCTTTGTTCATCTTTTCATTATATTACTCTAGTTTTCTTCTTCTTCATATTTTATGTCCTATTTTTAGCTGGTTTTAAATGCGTACGTTCTTTTGCCTCCTGTTTACTGCCATATGTCGTTCTACGTTAAACATATGTAACCTATTGATCTTTCCATCACATTTTTATTCGTTCTTCCACTTATCTAATTATTTCTTTTTTACGCCTTCATTCCCACAATTTTGACTAATTTATCCACCTCTTTTTCTCTGTTCCCTTTAGTTTATTTCTATTTAGCTCTTGTTTCTGGTTTTTAATCCTAGTAACGGTTCTTATATTTATATATACTGTCACTTTATTTTTAGTCTCGGGGTTATTTATTAGGTCTACTACACACTTAGGGTCAATTTTGATTGAGATAGTGGTGGTGCGCTGAGCTTGCAACAGGTACACACGTATTTGTTGTAAGCTCTTTGTATTTTCACAAGTGATACTGTAACTTAGGCCCCTTCAGCTTGCTGCGGTG
>JAHWXV010204296.1:0-12155 GCA_024586415.1 Phrixothrix hirtus | reverse complement strand
TAATTAATAACAGGTTTACTCGTAAACTTAACAATTTCTAACTTACACTAAAAGATAGATCGGCGGGTAGCGGATTTAAATCTTTACTTAAAATTAGACAATTAATTATCCTAGAGTGAGAAAAGCTTAATTAACATTCTTAACTTTCCATTTGTTATCATAACAGTTCGACTAGACAGTGAAAAAGTGTTATCATTATCAAACAGGCAACAACAGGTCAATGCACAATCCTGAACTTGGATGTTTTACATTTTATTTATGACCCGTAGGTTATCTGATATCTATTAATCTATTAATACAGACGAGTTAATAATTGCATTAATTATACAATGCGGCGAAAACAAATATACAGGGTGTTTTACGCCGTTTTAAACCTAACTTAAGAAAACTAATAATATTAATACATAAATATACCGGGTGCGGACAGAAATGATTACATACAAATGTTCGACAAATTAAATCGCTTTAACGTGTAAATTAAATTATACTGAACCAAAATTGCCTTTTATATGAAAAACAATTAATTAGGAAAACAGAAAGGAGATTTTGGTCTCAATTTCAATTGCACGTTACAGATTAAACAAGATTGGCCCACTATGGAATGAAAGCGAGAGCATAGAATAGAAAGTGGGAACGTGGACCGTAAGAGGGACGTTTGGAAACTAAGACGAGATTTTGGGTGAAATGAGAGAGAGAATGCTAGATGTGCTGTGTGTGAGTGAAACCAAGTGGAAATGGAAAGAAGTCATAGAGATGAATGAGGGAAGCCTAGGTTTCTGGTTGGGAGTGGAGATTTGGATACATTATGAATTGGTGTCTCCCCGTCTACTCTGGATTTGAATGAAGATAGGCATCAGGAAGGTAATGGTTATAGCGTGCTATGTTTCGGTGAATGGTGATAACCAGGTTTAATGTGAAACATTTTGGACAGAATTAGAAGGGGTACTTAATGCATGTCACGTGAATGATGGAGTGATTTCAAGGAGTGACTTGAATGGATGGGTGGGAGTAAGAAGAGAATACATAGATCGTGTAATTGGCCCTTACGGCGATGCTCGAACGAATGAGAATGGGGAAGCATTAATTGAGCTATACATAGAAAATGGCATTTTTATATCGAATACGTGGTCTAAACATAAGGATATCCATTTGTATACGTGGAAAGAGGAGAGTCGAGAAGCATGATTGATTTAATCGCTTATGATGAGAGGTTTCATGAATTGGTAAAGGACACGCGAGTGATGATAGGTTCTGAATGTGGGACGGATCACTTTCTAGCAATACCAAAAATAGGGCTTGATAGAAAGTGGATATATAAGAAGAAGGCAGTTGTAAGAAAGACTAGAATGAAAGTGGAAAGATTGCAGGAAGAGAATGTAAGATAGGAATACGTGTAAAACCTAGATAAGACAATGTTGTCAGAAGAATTTGAATAGGAGTATGAAATTGAAAAAGGTGGCATCGAGTATGCATGGAAGAGGTTGAAAAGAACGGTAATTGAGTGTGCAACTAAAGTATGTGGAGTGAGTACGATCGGAAAGTCAAAAAAGAACGCTTGGTGGAGTGCTGCAGTAAAGAAGATGAAAGAAAAATATAAGACAATGATTGTATCCAAAGACGAGAAGAACAGAGTGGATCTACTGAAAGCGTACCGGATTAAAAAAAAGCACGCAGAGGAAGCTGTGAAGTAGAGTAAGGAGCTTCTGAGGGTGAAGGGGAGACTAAGAATTCAGAATGATTTTGACGGTAATAAAAGATTATGTTGGAAGCGGGCAAGGAATACAAAGCAGGCTGTAAGGAACCAAGTAAGCGGAATACGGAATAGCGAGAATTAAATGGAATGGGATGAAGGTAATGTGATGTTACGTTGGAAAGAATATTTTAAAGGGCTGTATGGCAACAAGGATACTGCTATAAGTGTAAATGTGGGAAATGCTAGAATAAATAAACCCAAGAGAACTATAAGGATATAGGCGTGGAAGAAATACCAATGCAATAAGAAGGCTTAAAAATGGAAAGACTGCTGGATTAGTTGAAGTTACCACCAAATGTTAAAGTATGGTGGTATGCGACTATGTGAATGGTTGTGCAAACTATTTAATGCTTGTGTTTAATTAGCAAGAGTGACAGAGGGCTGAAAGTGTGCTATGATTGCGCTACTGTACAAAGTCGAAGGTGGTAGATATGAATGCAATAACTATAGAGCTATAAATTTATTAAGTGTAACTGGGAAGGTGTTTGGTAGAATTATAATTGACAGAGTTCGCATAAATACTGAAAGGAAGACATGGGATGTATAGTGTGGATTCATGCCTGGACGAGGGTGTGTGGATCAAACGTTTAGTTTGCAGCAAATGGCCGAGAAGTGTTTGCATGTTAATAAGAAAATGTATTGTACATTTGTGGATTTAGAGAAAGCGTATGATAGTGGGAATAGATGCAAGTTATGGGCAACTCTGGCGGTGCATGGTGTAAAGGGAGTGCTATTGAATGGAATAAAAGCAATGTATTATGGAAGCAGAGCATGCGTGAGAGTGAACGATATGGTTAGTAAGTACTTTGAAATTGAACAAGGTGTGAGACAAGGATGTGTCTCCCCTTGGTTGTTTAATTTATTTATGGATAAATGCATAAGCAGTGCATGCGAGGAGTTGAGTGGTATAAATATAGGCAGCGAAGATGTAAAAGTGTTGATATATGCAGATAATGCAATACTAGTAACTAAAAGTATGAGACAAATGCAACAAATGTTGAATAAATTTGTAGAAGTGAGTGAAAGAATGGATTTGAAAATCAATAGTGGCAAAACAAGGGTAATTGTTTTCAATAGGAAAGGTGTAAACGAAATATATAAGCTGATGCTGGGTAGCGAGATAAATGAGCAAGTTGACTAGTTTCTTTATCTTGGTAGAATGTTTGCGAATAATGGGCGAGCAGATAGTAAAATTGAAAACAGGGTAAATGCAGAGAGGAGGATAATTGGCAGCATGTGATCAGTAACTAAGAGTGAACAGTTAAGTATGGAAGCAAAGAAGGCTATGTACAACAGAGTATTTGTTCCAACTGTTTTATATGGCAGTGAGACGAGGGTATGTCAGAAGAAACACATGTGTAAGATAAACGCTGTAGGTATGAGGTGCTTAAGAGCTGAATGCAGCAAAACGAGACGTGACAGAGTAAGGAATGAATGGGTGATGGATACGTGCTAGATGAAGGAAACTGCCTGAACTATACGAAAGAAGCGCGTTAAGATCGTTTGGACATATGGACCGAATGAGTAATGAATATATGAGGCAGGTATGAATGGGAAGGTAGGTAGTGGTAGACTAAGAAAGAGATGTCTGAATATGATTGAAGAAATTGTAAAAAAAGACAATGAAGAGCATTAAGAATAGGAGAACTTGCCAAAAACGTTGTGTGACTTTAATGGAAGCAAAAGAAGTGTGTAAGGACAGAAAGTAATGGAGAAAAATAGCGAATGGGTGCTAGTAGAGAAAGTATAATTGGTGTGTAAAAGTGGGATGGTGTGGATACTGTATAGTGCAGGGAGTTGTGTGTTGTGAAGGGTGGCGGTAGCAATATAGGTGAGAGGGGGTTGGTTGAGAAGACGGAAGCCCGGCATTGTATTTTGCCTACCCCGCTAAGGGAATGGCATGATTGGTAGTGGTAGTAGTAGTAGTTTATGGAAAAAAATCAGCGAGTATTTTCCTTAATCATTTCTGGCGTTGATGCGAATCTATACGAGCAAAAAGTTGTATCTTGGAATTCTTTTATTATAGGATACCATTCCTTGGCATTTCATAAAGGAGTTACGTTACACTCTGCAGAATACCTAAATGAAGTGTCTGTATTATTTGCTTCTTAGTACATGTTTAAAGTCGTTTAAAATAATTTTCTGAATAGATTGAATTCAATATCAGTTTCAACGATTTATAGCAATATAAACGCATACATTTAAATTATTCTTTTCTACTAATTCGCGCCTTATAATAGACCATATTAGAAACTTTGTAATTTTGAATAAGAGAATCTCTAATTAGTTTCCACGTAAAATATGTTGATTGAAATCATTTGCAGACAGCGAAAATAAGAAACAATAGTTATAGTTCCGTATCAGTAGTTAAGTTTTGCCCTAAATGTTCACTTACATTTGTTATGATATAACGTTCAGAATTATTAACCGGCATGTGTAATTAAACAGTTGTAATGTATACCAAAAGCAAACGGGGATAACAATAGTTAATTAATTTTATAAACTACTATAGCCATGTAGACTAACATGCAGGATTGCACTCAAAACTTTATATGCAAATATTTCTAAAATAAAATATAAATAACTATTAATTTTTTTGTGTCACTACATACTAAGATATATCTGCCGCTAAAATAATTCTTATTATTTTCTAGTCAGCCACTGTACTTGAAAGAGGTTATTAATGCTTGAATTAAGTTACCGGATATCTACCTAGTAAGTGATATGGAACAAGATCAAAAAATGTATAGGAAATAATTAAATTTGGAAGAAAATTTGAGAAATATTTACTACATAAGTACATTTGGAGATCAAAATATTTAAAAAACGATCCAATTTCATTAACAACATGGACTTTGAAAACTAACATACCATAAAATGTATCTGAATTGAAAATGTTCAGTTTTTTGGATATTCACACCTAATTATTTATTCTGTTTATTAATGAATTTATATAGACTAATATTTTAGATAAGTTTTAAGTTAATTAGCTTTAGCAGTTAAGAACTATTTAGGGTACATCAAATAATAATTACGTTGATATGTACATATGTAATTAAACCTTTGTAACTTAGTCTATCCATAATTTAACTATATAATCTATACTTTAAAATTTTGATTCGATGCAATTCTAAAAAATGTTCCACAAATAAAATGTTCAACTATATAAGCCCTGGTTAAGCACGTATTATTGTTATTTGGTCAGAATTGATATTTATCTTGGCTTAACATTTGTCAGAGTTTCACTTTGAGCGAATAAGAAATTTCTAGAAATAAACACAAAGGACCCTCAGATATGCTTACAAGGGAATGGGCATTAGATAACTTTAATTAGTTAAGAAACAGTTTTTGCCTTGATTTGGTGTTGTGACATGGTTGCGGACGTAGAACGCAAATGAATTTTAATAAATAAAATTTTTAAGTTATAAGGTATTTATTTCCTTTTAATTATACAAGAAGCCATATACGAAGAAATTGATGTATTGCTTAATTAAACAGTAATATGTTACTCAAAATAACACCGATTGCTGCTATGAATGTTGCCAAACTCGTATTTATTGTAATCATTAGAAAAGCAGTTCCCAGCGGGCTGATGAAACAAATAATCATGTCTTAGCTTATACAGTTTTCATGTACAATTCTTTGCTATTAAATTGCCAATGGCAATTTTTGATATAAGCTGTTAATTTGAGAGAAAATTTTTAGTGTAAAATGGCTTCTATTTTTTCAGCCCCATGGGAGCTTTTTTAACGATCAGTCGTTAAATTTCATTCAGAATCTACAGAAGTAATTTTTTGATCAAGAACAGTTGTTTTTATTTAAAACTTTAATATGAAGGGATTATATTTATCCAAAAGCACGGGGTGTATTTTACTGGAAACAGTGAATATTAAGATACGAAAACGTGACTTTAGGTGTATAAGCGGCTTTGATAATAATAAAATAGATCATCCAAAATTATATACTATTTAGTTCACATTTTTTGATTATTATTTAAGTTTTAAAGAATTTTATGTACCCTAAGTATTAGTTTTAAAGCAATTGAATTAATCAAATTTGAATAAGTGAAACATTTTTTTATGTCATATTAATATTAGAAAATACTAAGGGTTTAGTCAGAAACAGTTTGGTAGCTACTGAGTGAAGCTAAATGCATTGCACGCAAATTTAATGTTATTCATACGATATGCAAATCCAACTTGTATACTCGAAACCCAACAGTAGTTAATTACTTGTTTTTGTCAAGAGAAAGGGCTAAAAGTTGTATAAATTTTAATTTAGGTACAGTTTTGTCAGTAGATAAAGAAATTTTAATGCATAAACACTAGAACAGCATTTCTAGCTACTTGAAATGAGCAATTAAGTAAATAATGGCAATAATGATTATAACAATAGAATTGTATTTCACAAAAGCTGTGTGTAATTGACTTCTTTTTTTATAAATAGCGATTGTTATGTGCAACTACTTTATTGGAACTGTTGGCCGACCGGAACGTATAGGCAGGGGTTGCTGCAGTGGTCAGCAGTGTGCAGTGTAAAATACACATGTGACGGGTGTTCGACAAATCAATAGCCGTCGCAACCCTAACGCTAACCACGTTTCTGAACACTGACCACATTCTGTTTTATTTTCTATATTTTACGAAAAATAACAATTCGGTAAAAAGTTTTTATAGAGAAAGCGTTAAAATTAGAAAAGGTATGCTTGTGTCAACATTAAGAAGGATGAGCGCAGTCGAGAGCGACTAATTAGCGTTTAAACAAGAACTAGTATTCACTGTCATAAAATCAATCGCTCCCTTGAGCCTACCGTGTTAGCATAACTTCATCCTGCTACGTGGAACTAAATTAAAACAAATTCCAAAGGCTCGTTTTTCATCGTTCTAATTAAAATGTCAGGCACACATATTTTACATTTCGCCAACAGTTGCCACTGCCGGACGGGCTCGCTAAGTTTTATTTTCGTTGACTCAACTCTGTTATTCCTACAACCCTTTCTCTTGGCCAATGTTGGTTTAGCGGCGCCCGAGTACTTGACGGTTTCACACTTGTATTTCTCTTCGCTTTCTCGGCTCTCAAATTGCAATTACACCCAAATGGAACTCATTATATTATCGTTACGATTTTTTAATAATCCCACTGATTAGGAAAGAAAGCGAGTACGATGTTTGAAGTAGAAACTGACATGTTCACTAATGGTGCCTAATTAGTAGTCATTTATTAGAAAACACCGCGAAGGTATTCTTGTCGGTAATAAATAAAGCAGAACGTCTCGCCTTCTATATTTATTGAATTTAGGGTGGACTCGTAATTAGCGAGTTTTAATGATGTCTCGTAAGAAGATCGTTTTTAAAGAAGTTGAAACGATGGCAGCGTAGCAACTTAGATCGTATTTCAGCGGTGGCCACAGCGGCGCACCTGATACCATGCCACATTTCACGGCAATGGCGCTATAAGCTTGATCTCGTGGTGCGACAGTGAACGTGCGCGTTATACAAATGCCTTATAACCAGCTAGAAATCATAAAATACGAACAAAATATGAAAGTCGGTGCGAACATCTCCAACACGCGGAGGATGACTTTGTGCAGCCGTGGTGGCTTTGTCGACTTCCTTAAAACGCATGATTTGCTTTTGCGATATTTAACGCTGCCGGATAAAAATGAGTTGTTGAAATGGCTGCATCTAGGGAAGGGTGCAAGCGTGCTTTGCTCGCAAAGACGCTCATTAAGACATGCAAATGAGCCCCATTTCAATTCTTAGGGCATTTACAGAGTGGATTGCGCTGGGCAGAACCGCAGATAGCAACGAGAGCTTTAGCAGTTCGTCTCCGCTGTTAAAGTAACTTTAAATGTATTAGAAGCAAATTCTCTCTTAAAATTAGTTAATATTCGCTTCTATGCTGATTCTTAGCCCTAAAAGTTATTGGTTCATTTATTTTTAATTTTGACAACTTAATATCGACATTTATATTCTATCTTCTATGCTAATATTTTCTAAAAAGAATTAATAGATAAATAAAATCTAATAATGTTTAGAAAGCAGCAAATATTTTATTTTAATTCTAGTGTGTATTTATAATCTGGATGACCATCAGAAACATAATAATTTATGTTTGTTTTTCACATCTTCATATTCTTTGTAATATCTATGATAAATTACTATATATACTTATATATTACTATATATATTGAGATATCTACCTGTTGCTAGTATCCTACATAAATTAAAAGATCCACTTTTATTCTAGATATTATTAAATCAAATTTTTTGATTTATGACATACGTGAATTTGAGGTACGCTTTAGGCTTGCTTTTGTTTCTTAGGTGATTCTCAGTGAGCAAATCGCAACTTTAACCTAACCAAAAGGGAGTATATATATAATACTAATATAAGTTAAAGTATAGGTATAAATACTTTACAAAAAAATTTAACAAAGTGTAACTTCTAACCAAAAATACATTTAGCTTCTTATAGGAGGATCGTTACAATTTTAACTAATTCGATTGTAAATATAGTTGAAGATTATGTATTGAAAATTGAAATTTCTATTGCAGCATATTTTTTATTTAGTAAAAACTGGAATCGTTGATTTCAAGAAACTTTCGCTTACCACGAACATTAAACTGCATTAATACATCTCTGTATGTTATCTATTCCTTATAGACATGCAACACTAGCATTACTTATTTTATACCTTATAGAGAGATTAAGATTATTTTGCATTAAAGATCACTCGGCAGGTATGAATAAGCAGGAATGGAATTTATATAATAACTTATTGTTTTTAATACTCCATTTAATTTTGTTGTTGAATTTAGTAACAAAACATGATATTTGCCCTATAATTACAATATTATTTTGTTACTACAAAGTTTTTATTAATTTATGTTACCTACTTTAATTTGGTGAAATTTTGATTATAAGGTCGTTTTCGTATTTTTTACATTTTTATAATTCAGGCAAAATATAATTTAATGATTATCCTTTTTATGATAATTTGTAATGTTGAAAATGATTTTGCTAAGTACTACAGTTATAATCGAAACACGAAAGCTTTAAAATATATAAAGTAAACATCTTCTGTGGGTTGAATTCATTCCATTAAAAACTAAATATCAAATTAATTGAAAAATTAAATAACGTCTAATGTAGAACGTAACATTTTCTTAAGGCATTCCCCAATTTTGATGGCGCTTTAATATAATGCAGATTTAAGTGCAAGGTAACCTTGACTAGAATTCTAATAAGTATAATTTAAAAATTAATGTTTTATTACTTCTTAATGCTTAGTAGCTTAAAGATTTAAGTAATTTGTTTTATAAAAAATTTCATTGAAATAAATTATTGATGTTAATTAAAATTTTAATCAAATCCCGAAATCTACTAAACCCTTATTAAAAATCAATTATATTTTACAAATACACTTTAGGACATTAGTCATTGACAGTGATTTCAACAACAAATTCCTGTTTTCATTTAATTTATAATATTAATTTTGAATTTTTATTCACTTAAAATAAGGTAAATCATTTTGTATTCTTTTATTTCCTAACCATCATTACCACAAGTTTAATTTTTTCCATAGATAAAATAATTATTTGATTGTAAGATAATAAAGTGAGAATTTCGGGAATTTTCCGATTTGGGAAGAAATGAAGGACAATTTTGACGAGCGAATAAACAAGGAACGCGTGAACTTGAATGCTTAGGAAAATCAGCATGACACCTATAATTCGGTTCGACTAAGGTAAAACATTATTTGCTTATCTATCGGATTAGAACACTTTAAATATTAATCCATTTTTTTTTAAACGTTTATAGATTTATGATATTTATAACGTTAAATTTGATAATGAATATGAAAAAATGCCAGCATTTTAATAAATTAAGAGAAGTCAATTACAATTCATTTTTATTTTCTCTTGCCCTATACGAAATATATATAAAAGGGAAAGTATTGTTTTCGTCCAAAAATACATGTTTTCGGGTGACCTGAATGCGAATATCATGTTTTTAGAAACTGGACTGTGTGCGCGCGCGCGCGCGTGTGTGTGTGTGTGTGTGCGTGTGCGTGTGTGTGTGTGTGTGTGTGTGTGTGTGTGTGTGTGTGTGCGCGCGCGTGTGGGTGTGTGTGTGTGTCTGTGTGTGTGTGTGTGTGTTTGTGTGTGTGTGTGTGTGTCTGTCTGCGTGGGTGCGTGGGTGCGTGGGTGCGTGCGTGCGTGCGTGCGTGCGTGCGTGCGTGCGTGCGTGCGTGCGTGCGTGCGTGCGTGCGTGCCTGCGTTCGTGCGTGCGTGCGTGCGTGCGTGTGTGTAAACAGGATATCTCGTAAACGAAAAGTCATAGAAAAACAAAATTTTACATTTAGGTTTGTAGTCATCCGAAATTACAACGGAAAGAATTTAAATAAAACTGGATAACCGGAAGTGCAATTTTTAAGATTTTTGCAATTTTCTTAAAAACGGCTCTAGCGTTTTTTTAAAACTTGCTACGATTCTTACGCCTATGAACCTCTTGTACACTACCTGATCAGTTTGTTTGAAAAATTGGTTAAAGCTAGTAATCCAAGAAAATCTCCAGAGTGAGGGAGGTTTTTAAGTGTCCAGTAATTTGGATAGGTGACTATTGCAATTATCGTTCCCCAAATAAACGTAAACAATATACTAATCGTTTGTTGACATTAATTGCTTATCTATCATTCCTAAGAGAAAGTCGTGTGTTGTCTCATACCATATTTTTATTGTTATTTTGCTTGTATTCCTCTCGGGATGTGAGGATCTAAACGTCTGGGAATAGCAATACGTATTCATTGGTATTATTACAAAACGAATCGTCGCTTTTTAATTTTTATAATTACAGAGTTTACATTCATAAATGAAATTAAATAGCTATAAAACCCATTTGCATTTAATATATTATAAAAAATGTTTTGTATTCGTTTTTTAAAATATATAACCAGAAAAGTGGTATATGATTAAATGTATAAACTTTCCTTATATACCTAATTTGACAACTGTCAGAATTAACCTCAAAATTTACAGTAAATTAATGTTTCTCAGAATACGCCTAAACGATCACAAAGAAATATTGTTCGATACTCGTGCGCTGTCACATTGCAGGTCATTGATCTCGAACCCAAAATACGGGGTCACAGAGCTCTTATTTTGAGAATAACTATTTCCAATCAACAGTAAGGGCACTCTTTCTCTAACTGTCTATAAGCCAAGAAAATATTTTTGCTAACGGTAAAATTAAAATTTGCAGGTTGGCATGAAAAACAGTAGACTTGGTATCAATCATGTGATTTTATAATACAATTTTTACCTTAAGAATGCCTTTTAGATCTATTACAATTAAAATTAACGGCATTTTCATTTTCCATTTAATTAAATATACTTAAATAACTTTAAACAATTTGTATAATATATTTTATAATGTTATGTATGCGATCATGTTTAAATTGGTGCCAGTAATTAATTTTTGTTATGAATACGTTTACCTAGAAATATATTTGTAGGTTGTTATTTAGAAAGATTGAGGAACGTTGTTTCGGTATGATTAAAGATTGTGCATTACCGGGTGTACGTATCCATAACGTGGAAAATATCATATTGTAACGAAACCAGCTAATTGTTTAAAAGCCTTTATTTATATTCACTAATAACGTGTGTATAAAAAGTTTTCTAATTAAGAAACCTATGGAAACAAAATGGTGTATCTTTGCTTAATTCATACCGACATTTCCATTTTCATATTTGTTATGAGAACTACTTTTGACATCTGTCAAACTAATTTATTGTTGGAAGTGTTAAAGAAGTTTAATTTTAAAGTTTTTTATTTAAAAGATGGTGCTAACTGTTCAACAAAAGTCATTTATTCTAGAGGCTTATTTTCGTACCTGTCGGAAAATCAATTGCAATTGGGTTTATTCCATTAATGACAGTTATTTAGAATTTCAAGAAGAATTGCCAAATGCGGTTATTGCATACAATGATTATTATTCCACTGTTATCCATTTAGTGCCTTTATTCAGAGAAACAGGTAGTGTTATTCGACGAAATGTTGGTGGCCGGCCGAGAATACACACTGAAGACGCTGTCGAGCAATACAGGCATATCGTCACCAACACCCCAACAACATATCTTCGTGAGCTTGCACTTCAAACAGGTTTTTCTCATACTACTTGCCGCAAAATTTTAAAGAACGGTCTCCATATGCATCCGTACAAACTTAGTGCTGTACAAGAATTACGTCAACCAGACTACGAAGCTAGAACGGAATTTTGTCAGTGGTTTCTGCACAATTATTTTGTGTGGCCATACCTAAACAATTCGATTTTTAAAACGCATGTTGCGAACATTGATGAATTGCGTCAGAAAATTATTACTAAGTGTGATGAATT
>JAHWXV010204265.1:0-10877 GCA_024586415.1 Phrixothrix hirtus | reverse complement strand
ATATATATATATATATATATATATATATATATATAAATAATTTATTCTATTTCTCAATCATAATCGTCTTTATAGGCCCTGGGCCCATATGGCACAGATTTGTTAAGAAGTTGCTAGGTAACGATTGAATAAATTATTTATTGAACTTCAAATTCATTTAAAATTACTGTGGAATGCAAGCTTTCAACTTCTTCGTTGAGCATTTTGCAAAAATAAATTGTTTAATATACAAACAGTATCGGTGGTAGTAACCATAACAACGTCAAAATACATAGTCGACTATCTACATAACACTAATGTTCACATCGACAAAATTTACACAATTTTGTCGCAAATGCTCATTCATATCTTTTAAAAGCTGAACTAGAATAAAACATTATACATATGTACCACGGGCATAATTATCGATTATGACTCTCGGGAAATTAAGAGCCCTCCTTCGTCGGGCTTTAAACATTCCCTCGAACCATAATCTCCTAGATTATGCCCTTAATACATAAATTACTAAATCGTTAGTTGCAATATTTAATAAATGTTTATAAGCATCAATCTGTTTTAAAGTTAGAAACGTCTAATTTCATTTACAATCTCATTAAATAAGATTTTAAAAATGTAATAGTATTTAAAAGCATTAAATGTCAATACATGGTATTTATTTGAGACTACTAAACTATCAATTAAGAAATTGTCATAGATATAATTATGGTAACAATAGATTATGAAATTTAAGCAAAGCTTAAACTTAAATTTAATTATTCGGTACAAATTACCCTATGTGATTTAATTCACATGTCGAATTACGGAATTGAAATCGGTAAATTAAATACCATTTCTATTATAAACGTTCTTGCAGTAAACGTCATCAGATTAAACTAGCTAGTCGGAGATGTTAATAGAGTAAAGGTTAACAAAAGCTAACGAGGTATTTCAAAGTGATGATGTTACATGGAATTGACATAAAGAAAAGATTCTCTACAGTTGTTATTTTCGTTACCCGTTTAAAGTGGTGTCAGAAACAGCAACAAACTTAGGACTTCGCTTGGTTAGATATCGTATAAATTCTCTTAATATTTTGTATTCAATATGTGGATACAAAGATTGCGTATTAAATTTCCGTAGTCTCTTGTATACATGACAATCAGATGGTTCGATAATATAAAGTTAGTATATATTAAATATATTAAATATATTAATTAAACGGATGTAATTACTTCTCCATTTAGTACGTTATAAAGACGAATTAGCCGCTCTCTCATTTTAACTCTATATTTTTGAATATAATTACTTTTAACTTGTGTTAAAAATTAAACTAAAGTTATTGTAGAACACATGTATTCGTAATTAATATTTACAATTATAAAATAGAATAAACTAAAAGTTAGGTTGTTAATTAAACGTCCGCTCGGTTCAGCGTCTTGACATATATGTTCCCTTTTCGTTCCTTGAATTTTCCCTTTAATCCCCGGTTCTTCACAACCACTCCAACATTACTTAAGAACCATTAAAGCCATGATTTACTGTCCCCAAAAGTATGTTTGTCCATAACATTCGGCCATTCTGACTCTGGAGTGCCCTTGCTCCTAAGGGAAGTACTGAGGACTCTGAGAATAAGAAACGAGAATAAGAAACTATCCTATTGTAAAAATAAATAACTTTCAAAATGCTAAAACATTTTAAGTAATTAAATAAATAATACAGAATGACACAAATCACCGTCATACGCAACTGCAGGTTTACGTATGATCAAAAGAAAACTATGGGTCCGGGCTAGAAAACTCTATCCTCTGGAAATGAGAGTACCGGGACATAGAAACCATTCTAGAATACCGGGAGTACCTTTCTCCCTATTCTAGCTTCCCTGGTTCTAACTGCCCTAATCATCTGCGATCGGGCACCACACATCCTTGGTTCATGGTTCTCCCTCGCCATTTCCAGCTAACACATTACCTCACCCAAAATAAGTTTGTTATTATTTTTTTAAAACTGGATCAAGAGCTTCATATTGTCTATGCCTGCAACACCCACGTACGGCAGCTGGGATCTACTCATTCCAGGAATATCCTTAACCTCATACCGGTCATTGCCCAAAATTCTTGAGATCCGGAAAGGTCCTCGCCATTTTGGCAGCAACTTTTGGCTTGACCCCGTACACAGTGTGGAAGTAGTTCGCAACAAAACAAGGTCTCCAACTTAAAACCTTCGTGGCGTGCAACGTTTCCCATTGACCTATTCTTTTTGGCGTGCATGATAGCTGAGATACTTTTCGCGCACTTCTTGCTAACGTCAACCTCATCCGCAACCTCAAGGGGGGAATACGTAACTTGTCTGTAGACGCGGTATCCCATTAGCACTTCACTAGGAGCGGCCCCTAGTGCCATATTAATCGTTCCATTGAGACCCAGTTGAATGTTTGGCACATTTTCGTCCCAACTATCGTCTTCCAGATCCGCTCCCATTGTCGCCGAAGAACCCAATATTGTACGATTATAGCATTCTACTTGGCCGTTACCACGCGGGAGTCCCACCGCATTTAAGTAGTGAGTAATACCATGCTTAATGCAAAAACTTTTAAATTTTCCAAACTTTTTATAATTTCCTAACAGTTTTAAAAGAGAGCGCGTCGCCTTAGGTTCCTCAATTCTAATATTAACAGTTGATTTATCTAAGACAGGTTCTCCAGGGGATGATTAATACCAAACCGAAGAGTCGGCCCTATTTTAAAATATGTGATGTCCTCGATCTCAGTAAAGTTCTGTCCTATTAATACGTCAACACTTAAAATTTGTTTATTTATGATGTTGAATGTAAGTCGTTTTTCGATGGAACCAATATTTACGTTAGCTGTCACGTAATCTGAAACATCTGCATCTGTGTCTGACAAAGTTTTAATAAAAAATGTTCTTCGTAAGTTTGTGCTATTTTAATTGAAGAAATGAAATTACCGCTTTATTTATGAGGGAACACTCACTTCCAACGTCAATAAAAGATGCGATAGGTTTATTTTCGATCAAAATTTGTTTAATATATTTTTGCATTGAATTTTGATAGCATTTTATCTTTGTATGTTAAGAATTGTAATAAGGAGTTACGTTTTTGTACATATTATTTTTCTTATTGTGGCACTGATTTTTAAAATGTCCCGTTTTATGATATTGGTAAGGTTGAGAGCCAGCGGCAATGCTCTGTCTATTTCTGTGTGAAGGCGCCGGTTCACCCGTACCTAAGTTATTAAATGGGAGAATTAATATCTGGCGCATTCGAATGATTCTGTTTTTCATCAAATATTTTTAAATATCACACTAATTTTGCCGGATTTGTTATTTCGGCCGTTTACACAGAGAAGCAAATTTGTTCGTTTGTAATAATACCGCCCATTATTAAATTTACTTTATCTGCATTATTTAACGGAATTTTCATTTTGTTTATAAGAGATAGTTTTTCAAAACAATGTTCATAAAGGCTTTAATTATTTTTAGGCAAATAATTTATCATTCTCGTCATATCGGATTGCAAATCGCGTTTTGGAATGAAATGCTCTAATAGCAAATCTTGTCATTCACGCCAGATAAACAATCGCTTAGATAATCCTCTGTACCACGTTTCAGCCGGGCTACGCAATTTTCTTAATGTTAAATGACAAGTTAATTGATCTCAATAACCGTAGATTTGAGCATATTCATCCACTGCATTTAGCTATTCCTTTATGTCAGTTTCAAGCGGATTGACTTCACCGATTAAACTATTATCAATTACCTCTGGCTTTGTTTTAGGATTATTGCTATTAATAATTTAATTTACGCCTTCAAGCAAGGCCTGACCTATTGAAAGAATCATTTCACTACTTTCCTGCGGTTTGCTTGACATAGGAGGATGAGTAAAACTCCGTTCTGATGAATCTTCTCTCGAGTATCTGGTCACTTCTCTAACTGTGCGTGGAGAACGATTACAAACACTAGGTGAGCTCGCTAAGTCTCTACGACCACTCGATGAAAATTTTCGATGGCGATGCATTTTTCTCGGCGAATACACCGCGGTAAAAATGTTTAATCAAAGTAGCACGAGCAAAATAAAGCCACCGAATTTCTATCCCACTTTTGATGTTAAAAATGAAACTAAAGTTATTGTAGAACACATGTATTCGTAATTAATATTTACAATTATAAAGTAGAATAAACTAAAAGTTAGGTTGTTAATTAAACGTCCGCTCGGTTCAGCATCTTGACAAATATGTTCCCTTTTTGGTCCTTGAATTCTCCCTTAACAACCCGGTTCTTCCCAACCACACCAACATTACTTAAGAACCATTAAAGCCATGATTTACTGTCCCCAAAAGTATGTTTGTATAAACATCATATGGTGTCCATAACACTTGGCATGTTAATGTTATGTTTTAACTAAATTTTTAAAGAAACTGCTTAGATCTTATAAAATAGAATGAAATAGCTAAGAAATATCTCTAAGTTTTAGAAAAGTTTTGAAGCCGATTTCGAGAAAATCGCGGAAACCCCAAAAATAACAAGAGTAAAGTGGCATTTCCGATTATTGGAATTTAGTGAAATTGTCGCGTTTCGTGCGAGGATGTATGCAAACTTAAATATAAAATTTTGTTTATCTACGACTTTTCATTTTCGAGATATCCTGTTCGCACACGCGCGCATGCTTGCGCACGCACGTATGCAGGCATGCACGCAGGCACGCACGCAGGCACGCAGGTAGGTAGGCACGCAGGCACGCACGCAGTCACGCACGCAGGCACGCCCGCAGGTACGCACGCGCGCACCCACGCACACACGCACGCACGCACGCACGCACACACGCACGCACGCAGGCACACACGCACGCACGCTCAGACGCACAGTGGGATGGGCGGGCAGGCCAGACAGACAAACTAATTTTTAAAAACATGATTTTCGGGCTCAGAGGACCCGAAAACATTATATCCACTAGAATTTTGACATTAAAAGTGTTGGACGAAAATATAATCAATTTAGTTTTATACATAAAATTTCACACTAGGTTCTTGAACGTATATAGAAATGTACTAATAACCCCCTCCGCCCCTGATTTTGATAATTATGTTATATAATGTAGACAATTAAAATGTAGGAGACGCGTATTTTTTTACCGGCGGTAATTAGATTTTGAAGGGTAAAATTAACTCCTAAATCTGAAGGTGTATTGGTCCATATAGGCAGTTTATCATTGAATCAGTACTTCAATTCGAATGAAATAAGCGCTAAAATAATCATCTTCTTGCCAAATTAAAATCTAATTATTTTCTTGTACTAATATAACGTAATTTGTTTTTAATATGTATACATTATAATGAAGTTAAAAATCAAGTTTAAGCGTTCGTCATTTTCGTGAGGAATTATTTTAAATGGGATTTCTACCCTCTCATCCCCCTAAGGAAGTGAACCGTATTTAATTGGGTGATTTTATAGACATTTTTTATTTCAGTATGAGATCTTATCCTGTGAGACTAGAAATTAATTACATTGTCTCATACATATACAAGGTTGCCATTTAGTAGCCGCTTGCGCGATTATATCCTACCCTGCTTACTCTTATAAAAAAATGTAAGATGAGGAATTCTAATGGATTCTAAGAGGGCAGAATTTAAAATTAATTTCAGATTTACAAGGTGTTTAAAAAATGTGTGGTGCATAAAAGTATATGTTTTTAATGGCATCCATCATATTTTTTAATCGAAAATTAAGTCACTGTGTAGTCTCTATACAATCCAAATCTTTTAAGGTTATGTAACGAGTCAAATTTTCTTAAACTTGCTAAGGGAAAGGTTTCCAAGATTAATTGAAAATCTTCCGGATTACGTAAAAAATCAAATGTGGCTAGAGTTGGATGGTTCACCCTATTATAATATCCAACAGGCGTTTTAGAATGCATGAAAGGATATTCTTTGACAGCGAACTTTCTGTGTGTCCTGTTCCAGCCTTCCACTTCTATAGTATTGCTCTTCCTGCCTCTTTTATGGGCCCAGTCAATGTAATAAGTAGAATTAGATGGTAAGAAGACCAGAACGATGTTGTGTTCTGCGCAGTCTCACCGATTTAGGTGAAAGGTTAAAGCTTAGGTTATCGCCACGAACACCTTCTTGCCTATAAGGTTTCTGAGGTATGGTATTGCAATTATCACTAAGCAATCTATAAAACTGGTTGTCGAACCATTCAGAGTTTCTTCTATTACATCTTCATCCGAGAAGTTCATTTTCGATCCAAGTGTTATAGGAACCTTAGCCCTGTATACGGTATTTGGAGGCGAGTATAATCCGCAAACATGACAGAGGTACGAAACTTGTAAGAGTTCATTGTTCTCTCAAGGTCTTGTAACCTCGTTTTGATATCATCTTGCTTCTTCCAGGATCGTCAGTGAGGTTGGTTGTATCGTAATTTACGATATGTGAGAAGGAAACTCCCTCGATGATTTCTTTTAAGTTTTTGAAGTATTCTTTAATTATTTCAGGTTTTACTCCAATCAGAGATCTCTTCATGTTGTGGTGTATTATTTGAGCTAAAACGTCTTTGTGTCTCGCAAGGGAACCGCGAGCACAATCTGGCCCGGGTAAGTTATCCTTGAATTTCTTAGTTTCTTCTTCTATCGAGATAAATTTTTACGAAAAGCCTAAGTTTAAAATAGTCTAGTGAATAGTCCCATTCGCTACAGACAATCAGTCTATCTACTATCAATTATTCCTATGCTTTACCAAGAATTGTTTAACCCCTTGCTTTTTAGGTACTGGTCAACGTTCTTGTAACTCTGATAGTACCTTTGGGCAACACGATATGGTACATGGGAAACTTCGCGTCTCTAAAGGATTTTCCCCTAGCCAGCGCTTAAAAACTGGTAATAACTCATTACGGGTATATTTTTGTATCTTCTGTCTTCTGTCTCTTGGGTGGGGTTTGTATTTTCTAAACAGCGTGATTCTATTCACCCCATTTCTATCACGAAACTCACCGCCATCGATTGGAAATTCGGTACCGCTATAATCACGGAATTTCAAGCCAGACCTCTTACTGGACTGCTTACCACTAACATCAACGCAGTAACTCAAAGCACGTACACAAGGTATATTTTTGGAGGCTAACGTTTTTTAGTGCAAAATAAGTAACCTGCTGATCAGCTAATTGCAAACAGTGCTGCCAACATAAGCTCATGGATATATCACAATAATAACTGCAAGTACATAGAAATGAACAAAGAAAGTACAACGGTTTAAGAAATTCTGACTGGGCTTCTTGAACTTAAACATTTTCAAACATTGTAAGGTATTATTTTGCATCTCTATAGTTTGATTATAACTGTGCGAAGTGCGAATAGAATATGCAATCTATTATTTTTATTTTCCAAACAATAACAAGTACAATTTAATTTGTATTAACTTGAAAATCTTAAGACAATGATAATCTTAAATTATTAAAATTTATCATTGTTTTAGCTGCCATGGGAGTGAGAAAGTGGGAAAGCGACGCGAGTTTTAACCGGCGAACAGTCTTATCCCTACTCTAGAAGATCGTACTATTGTTAGGTTATATAATATACAAATTTTTATTTAGATTTCATCAACATTTTACAAAGTTTGGCTTAATAAGATGCCACGTTAATGAACATAATGTAGATTTCTTTGTTTGGCGCTCTCAAATGGATGGAAACGTGATACAATAGAAATAAGTGTTTGTCCGACTAAGACAGTTTCCCATTCGGCAGAGTTACTTGAGTTCACGTTGCACAGAATTTTCTGCATGCCTCTATGGAAAAGGGTCACTACCTAACTGAATACGTCGAAATAATCGTTTCTGCAGCAACCAAATATCGTTTAAGTAATCTGAAGCTTAAGCTATAACTGAAATACCGGGCCTAAATGAAACAAAGTTAAGTATTTCTTTTTATAGGTTATTAACTAATTTAGGATCTGATTAAATATTGTCCTCCAATTTCTTTGTTACAACGAAAATCAATTACTCGGGACATCCTAGATCAAATTATTCTAAATTATTAGTTATCCAAAAATGTCATTTTGCATCGGAACAAATAAAAATAATTACTTTCACAAATTATAATAGTTATAAATTTTCTCAAAAATCGTACTTTATTTATGTACTTTAAGTAGAAAGATACCAAATGTTTATCCAAAATTTTCCTTAAAATAATTAAAACTAATTAATGTATATTTAATTTATACTGCTACACTATGATTTAAAAGAAGATTACTGTATGTAAAATTTGCGTTAGTAAGTCTTTATAGGCATTACACAAATCTTACTACTAAGTTACCCGTGACTTATTTTTAATGACCAAAAAAGATCAAATCAATTGAATAATCCCAAACAGTTATATTTTGAACAATAAACAACACAAACCACAAAATTATGCACTGACCTTTAAAAACAAATTTATTTACTTGATTGATCTGGAAATCTGAGAGCAGAACGACGGAAGCTGTTCGATCTCTTCGAAGGAAAGTCTTCGAGCCGTTATAGACTGGGGGCGGAACTCTTGAGATACTAAGACCAACGTCAAGCAGATCGTAAGGGTTTCAAGTCGCTTTAACAGAATCGATGGCCAACTATTTATTGTGTACTATTTCCTTCGCTTCCAGTTCCAAAATTTACATCCCAACTTACGTAATAATTAAAATTTCATTTCGGATAATAATCGACATTTTAAACAAACTTAACAATGAGGCATAGTCCATTAATTATGTAGGTGAACGCGAACTATGTTCCTCTAATTCCAAACAATTATCACAATTATTAACGAACTTGATCATATCTAAAGAATCTTTTTCGCAACAAAGATCCGTCCAAAACACTACATCAACAAAAGAAAAACTCAAATAATAAATGTCTAAAGGAAACCATTTTATAGTACACTTACCCCTTGTAGAAGACAGGTGTCCAAATCGTAACATATATAAAACGAACGTAAAATCACCACCTGCTCGTGTGTTACTAGTATCAGAGCGACACGCAGTCCTTATTTTAATTCTCAAACATTTGACGCTGCCACATTATTTGTTTATATGCAACTAGCGGTAGTCAGACAATTTAAAATTCAATTTTATGAAATAAAACTTCCAATAGAAATAAATTAAACCCAATTAATTTTACATAACTATTACCTATTACTGTTTCAAAATTTATTTCTAAGATAAAATCTTTTCGACCAAAATTTAAACTGTTACAATGATTTAATGAACGAAATTCTCTAACAAAACTACTTTTGAGAGTGCTGATATCGTTTGGTTATATTTCTTTTGTTATGTGAAAAAATCTAAATTAATTTATTTCAGATATCAGCCGAACTGGGTCTCTAAGGGAGGAAACATGGACTGGGTCGGAGGCCCATAGTTTTCCCTATATTCTAAAATATAGATTTCATTAATTATTTAACTTAAGCATCCTTGTGATACTGCTGAGAAGTTCGAATTTATATACACCCTATCTATAATTAATGTGTTTGTTGCGTTACATATCTATAAGGGCAACGTGGCAGATAACGCTATCGTTCGAAGAAGAAATTATTGATATCGCCGCTATTCAAATTATAGAGTTAATATCACTAGCACTAATTTCATAATAAATTTACAGTTACTTTAATTTTAAAGTTACTTTAACTGCTATGACTACGATTGACTACACAATTATTACTATAGAAGTTGAAGTTGACTTTAAGATAAAGTAGCTTTTAGATTTATTATGAAACTGGCCCTTTGTTATTCATTCAATAATCTCCTGAATTATTGCCCCTGAATTGACCTCCATGCGAGCGCTAGATAAAATTAGAGACTAAAATTCCTAATTCCAGTCAAAATTGTAGGGAAGTTTTTTCTTCAAACTTTTTGGATATTACTTTTAATAACTTTTCTCTTTGGACTAGAAATGTAATTAATTGTAAAATAATTTATTTAAACTTACATAAAATATTCCTTCACACTTTCCTGCCTGACCATTTATTTTATATCACACTAATTTTTATTTTCTCTTACCCTATATGAAATATAGTTAAAATGGGAGGTATTCTTTTCGTCCAAAATTTTTGATGTCAAAATTTTAGTCAAAATACACATTTTCGGTCACCTGAATCCAAAACTCATATTTTTAGAAATTGATATGTGTGTGTGTGTGTGTGTATGTGTGTGTGTGTGCGTGCGTGTTCGTGTGCGTGCGTGTGTGTGTGTGTGTGTGTGTGTATGTGTGTGTTTGTGCATACATGAGTGCGTGCGTGCGTGTGTTGTAACAGCTTTCTGAGATCGATTAATTTTTACAAATTGGGTCTGCTTTCGCGTTTTTAATTTTCCGATGCGCTTTGGGTTGCCTAACTCCGTCTTTTGTAATTTGTATTTGTGAACGTCGTTATCTATTCCCATCGCGTACCGTCCAGATTGTGTTAGTTCCTTCTGGGAGAGGCATGCTGTTTCGACGATCTCTTTGACTTATTCTTCTTCTTTGGATAAAACACCTACATTTTTGTTAGGGTCAGTAGGCATCCCTTGGTTATGTACACGGTTGGTTAATTGAGTTTTCTCTCTTTATTTATTTCTAGTGTTTTAAGTACGGGATTTAAAATGCCTGTTAAGTTTGGGAATTCGCCGGCATGTTTATGACGCCGTTTGCTTCTGGATGAGCCCGAGGTTACGCTTTGGAGAGTTCCTTTCGCCTTGGTCGATCTGCTGCTCTTCCATACCAGTGCCGCCCTTTGTTCTACCTTTCTACGACCCTAGTACGACGACCAGCGGTTTCGCCAAGAAACGCCAGTTCCGCAGCCTCGAGGCGATGATTTCGATTCATTAAGGATAAAATCCGTTTCTTCTCTCCGAAAACTTCTACCATCCAGGTCAGTTTATCTTATCTTTT
>JAHWXV010204234.1:0-15963 GCA_024586415.1 Phrixothrix hirtus | reverse complement strand
TTTTCAAGCTAATGAAAATGCCTACGCCCTCTACTTTGCAAGTGGGCAACTAGGCAACAATATGACCAAATACCCCATTAAGGACGCCCCTCTTAAGCGCAAGCCTAACCCCCGTATTCATAGTCACTTGTTCGGAGAATCGCTAGCGGTTCGTCAGCGAGCGTTTTGCCCCCATCTTCTCTATCATACGCCTACCATACCCCCGTATTCATAGTGGATCTCCGGCGAATCGCTCAGTATCCGCTAGCGAAAAACGTCAGTAACGCAATTCATAGGCGGCGCGTCGTTAAAAATGACTTGCGCATTAAAAAAATTTTTAGCGATACGCTGGAGAAGCCTAGAGGCACCTCCAGCGATTTTCCAGTATGAATTTTTATGTGTCATGTATATGGTGTAAGTGAAAATTAAACCATAGAAGATGATTTGAATTTATTATATGCTATTAATGCAGATTTTAATGCTTTGGATGAGTCTAATCATAATATAATCGGGAAAAAATATATACGAGATGCAGACAATCCTATCGACTTTTATTCAGATCCTGAATTTAGAACGCATTATCGTTTTAGAAAGCAAACTGTGTTAACAATATAATGCCTTTAATAAACTGGCCAGCGTTTGTAAACAGTAGAGAATTACCGTTACCACCTGTTTTATTGATTCTTGCAACGTTACGTCTCTACAGTACAAGTAGTTTTCAAGTATGATTTTTTCTTACTCTATATTAACTGATTCTTAATAAATCTCCATTATTTTAGGTTGTATGAGGCGACTTGAGAGGTGTTTCACAATATTATGTTTGCAGAAGCGTTCACTTAGTATCGAGACAAATTGGTGAAAATGTCGACTTTTTATTCATTTTCCAACAGCTGAAGGAATTAACCGTACACGAGAAACGTTTTATGAAATTGCCCAATTTCCTGGCGTTACAGGGGGTATTGACTGCACGCAAATACGAATTAAAAATCCTGTAGGACCTTTTGCAGAAGTATATATGAATGGAAAACGCTATTTTTCAATAAACGTTCAAATAGTTTGTGGTCCAAATTTGGAAATATTTGGAATTATTTCCCGCTGGCCAAGTAGAGAACATGATTCTACGATTTTTAGTTTTAGTTCACTAAGAACCAAATTTGAACGTAGAATATTAAGAGAGAGAGATAGTGGATATCCCTTGTTACACTACTTGATGACCCCGTTAGACAATCCAATTACTGTTCCAGAACAACGATATAATCGTTCTCGTATAAGAACCCAGAATACAGCAGAAAGACTTTTTGGCCCATGGAAACTTAGATTTCCGTCCCTTGCAAGAGGGTTAAATATCAAACCAGAAAAATGCTATGCCATTATAATTGCATGTGCAGTGTTATATAATATTGTAAAAACGGTAAATGATGAATTTGTTTTCATTTTGGAAGAACATGTTGTCAATGAATTTCAGCAAGTTCCTTATAGAGAAGTTCATAATGTCGGTTTAGGATTCAGCATCAGGCGGACTCTCATACAACGACACTTTCAAAATTGATTGACCTTCAACTAACTTAAACTTTCTTCATTTGTGGTCAAAAATTAATAATATCTCTGTACACTAAAGTAATAAACATTCTTTCCAATATAAATTTTTGAATTCAATATATCCACGCTATTTCTATTTACTTAGGGCCAGTTTCATAATAAAGTTAAAAGTTACTTTATTTTAAAGTCAATTTTGACTTCCGCAGTTACAATTGTTTAAACAATCGTAGTTATGGTAGTAAAAGTAACTTTAAAATTAATATTAGCTTTAAATTCATTATGAAATGTCCCTTAATATTGTATCTAAAATATAATAACTTGGGTCCCAGAAGTCTTGCAATTAACTCTTGCCATGACTTTAACAAGGTAGGTTTTTTCTTGTTTCACACACATATTAAAATTAAGACAAAGAAGGATTAACCGACAAATGTAATTTGTTATTAGTTGCCACTGATTATTTCAATGTTTACACAAGAACAAAATATATTCATTGTGGAAAGTTATTTTCATAATAAATAAGAAATATAATTTTGGTGGTAATTTGTAGTAATCAGTGACGGCTAATAAAAGATTACATTTGATGGTTATTTTTTTTGTGCTAATTTTAATGTGTATGTGAAATAAGAGAAGACCTATCTTGTAAAAATCATGGCAGGAGTTGATTCGAAGCCTTCTGGGTCACACGTTGGTTTGTTGGGCACTAGTTCAATAAATACTATTTATAGCATAACTTTATATTTATTTTATTTTAATACAAAATCTCTCTTGATATACCGATATTATTAAATAGAGAAAATTTTTAAATACGTAAATTGCAAATAAAAAGACAACACAAGTTACAAATATTATTTTTTATTCATTTCGCTATCTAGTCTAACTTTTGCACATTCTAATTCAGTTTCAGAAATAAACTTCTTGTTTTCGGCTGATCGTTTCCTTAAGTTTGCTGTTTCCAGGTATTGTGCGGCAATATTTTTTCTTGGAGTATGTAATTCGTTATTTTGCAACTTTTCAGATTCCGCAGTTTTTATGCAAAATGCTATTACCCTGTCAGCTGCTTCTTGTCTTTCAGATCTTTTTCTTTTTTCTTGTCTCGCAGCAGTTCTGCCTGAGCCGGAATTACACGCATCCATTGGCGTTCGTGTAATAGTGGCTAGTTCTTCACTATCTAGGGTGCCATAACCAGCGCAATGTGTTTCGGCCTTATCTGCTACTTCTTCTACTGACAAAGGAGATGCACTGGGGGTAAGTTTTTCAGTACCTAGATATGCTTTGTCGCTATCAAGGTCGTGAGCAATTTCGTAGGTTAAATGTGAAACAGCTACATCAACCTGATCTTTTTTCTCAGCAAATGGAGGACATGTAGCCATTTTGCACCTTCGTTCCTCGGCTAATTGCACTTTATGGATACGTCTAATTTTATCCCAACATATTTTCAATTGAATTACAATGCGTTAAAGAATTAAAATTATGATGGCCTGAATAAATACTGTATTACGATAGTTACGACATACCTTGTTATTTCCTGAATAATTATCAAATTCGCGACGGTTTTTTTCTTTATTGAGGTTGCGTCGGGCGTTTTTTCTTCTATAATCGAATATTTAATTATTAACTGCTTCAACATTTGTTTTTCTTCTCCACTATATGGGATAATTTGGGACATCTTATAATACGCAGTAAGCACAAAATAACTTGACAATAACGAAGTTACAACTTGGGATGCTTTTATATTGGAGGTATATTTTATAATGCTTCAAAAAACAAAAACCGGTATGTAGCGGATGTTGTATCATAAAAAAATACATATATCAAAGTATATATTATTCGAGTATTAGATTTTATTAGTTTTTACAAGTGTGGAGTTAAAATGAGTTACGATATGAGTCCGATAGCTACCATATACAAATAGTGAAACTAAAACTTTAAATAATAATCGCACGAACTTGGTTTATGCTATTTATGCAACTTTTTATCTTGAGGTTGTTTTAATTTCTAACAGTTTATTTTTGAATATGCTTGCAGTATAGCAAAAATCTACAAAAATTTAAAGAAACCACTTAACTATAATGTAAAGGGGCCCGGGGAAAATACCCTATTTGTGTCTAATATAATGACATCAACGAAAAAGTGAATGATATATTTAGGTTGAATTGGAGCTGCATACCCAAGCTCATTCATTACTTGGTGATTCGCTAGAGTACCATTATGGTAGGCACATGATGAAAAAGACGCTGGCAAAGCGCTCGCTATCGATGCGCCAGCTATTCTCGGAAGAAGTGACTTGAATACAGGCGATAGTGGTACTCGAACTAATCGCCAAGTAAGGAATATGCCGGAGTATGCAGCTACAATTCAACCTAAATATATCATTGCTTTTTCGTTGATGGCATTATATTGGATATAAATTGGGTTTGTTTACATTATAGTAAACTGATTTTTTAAATTTTTATTGATGTTTGCTATACTGCAAGGATATTCATAAATAAACTATTAGCAATTAAATAGCGCTAATTTAAAAAGTTACATAAATAATATACAAAGTAGTATGATTATTATTTTAATTTTTAGTATCACTGTTTATATTGATATGTGCCAAATCCTTACTATATTGTAATTCATTTTAACTCTACAATTGCATAAACTAATAAAACCTAATATTTTAGTAATATGCACTTTGATATACCTATGTATTTGTTTATGATACTTAAAACACCGTTACAAGGAAATTCTTGGTTTTGGAATATCATAAAATAAACCGCTGATAAAATAACATCTCCTGTTGTAATTCATTTATCGTCAAGTTATTTTGTGTTTACTTTGTTTGCTTTTTAAAACTGTAATTCGCTTTAAATTCTGCCTCAGCATGAAATTCTACGGGACTGTCTGCATTCCATATATTATCTTTTCGGCATTCTATTATAATCCAAGTCATCTAAAGCATTATTTAATCTTCATATAAATCATATAAGAGACCAAGAAAAAGCCATACTGTCTAGTCGCTGGAGGTGATTCTAGGCTCCTCCGGCGAATCGCCGAAATTTGTTTTAATGCACAAGTGATTTTTAGCGATGCGCCGACTATGAAATGCGTTACTGATGTTTTTCGCTGGTGGATACCGAGCGATTCGCCTGAGATCGACTATGAATACGGAGGTAACAGTCCCATACGTATTTCAGCATTATTGATAAATTTTAATGCACCGACAAACTGAATAAGAACTTGACATCTATAACTTTTCACACACGGTAATTTTTTTGGAGGGCGAAACTTAAGTTTTATTGTTTTACTCAAATAATAATTAAAGTGCTGTAAGATAAAGCGCTCAATATACAAAATTTATGCTTTTTAAAGTCTATCAAATGGTACCATTCATTTTGTAAAATTCCTTTAAATACCCAAACCACCTGTTGCTTTTGCTGGTGTTTATAAATAATTATGTATAAAAAATTATAAATAAGCAGTGTTATAAAAACTACCATGGATATGAGCTAAAAACTTGCTTCTCTTAAATAAGTATGTCCGGCCGGATGCTGAAGCATGAAGTCCTACGGCAGTGTTATTTGGGTTTCAACAATGCTATCAGCAAGTTGCTACTAAAAAGTCAACAGCTACCCCATTTACTAGATTTCAAGACCAAAAAACTCTCTTAGAAGTAGATTCCAGCCCAAAGTACCCAATTTGTTTTGAGGATTAAAATGCATTTGTTGAAAGAATGACTAATTTATGCAAAGTGAATCTCGATCAGTGTCATGACGTTATGATGCCGATATACCTATACAATGGTGATGAAACAGTTACTATTAATTGCATTACAATTAATTGCCTGGCATATCTAATTCCTGGTGTCTTATTGTAATTACATGATTGCTTATATTACAACTCTATCCGATGTAAAATTAATTTTTATAGTTTAAATTATTTTGACTTTTGGTAAGTGTTACTTAATTTAATTGCATCTAGAGTGGGAAATTAATTAATTAGCATAACTACAGAATGCAATTAATCCAAGAATCGAAGCTGAGAGACCATACATAGCGTCGTGTCTTCGCAGAATGGATATTTGAATAAGACGATGGTTTTCTAAGAAAATCATCTTTACTGATGAAGCTAATTTCAGATTGCTAATCATCGAATGAGCTTCCAGAATGATGCAAGTCACAAGATAGGTAGATTTCAGCTCCATAGCTTGGTGTGTTTGGATCTATGTCAATAGCGAGGTCTGTCTCCTAAACTTCAACGGCCCTGGGAATAAACGGTACAATATACTGGATTAGAAAGATATTTAAAGGAAATACTAAGGTGCATATACATAACTGGACGATAAAGAACCACAGTTGGAGCAATAGTTGAAGCTTGTCGCCGTGAGGACTGTGTTAGCCAAGAGCAATATCACGTATGACTTTTATGACATATTATACTATTTGGAAGTCATAATAGTATCTTTTGGTTCATTTTGTACCAGTATTGTAGCTGAATTTATTAAATAGGAAAGGTAGAAAGTCGCATCTTATTTCATGCCACCACCACCAGGATATATGGAGAATCTATTAGCTCATTAGAAAGTCATAGTTACATTAGCAATCAGGTTAGGAGGACCTGCGAAAGGCGTTGTGTGAACTAAGGAAGTAACCTTATGTCAGTGGTGTAAGAAATTTTCTGATTAAACCAACTTAATTGATGAGTAGTTTGCGGTATACTAGAAGTGTTGAGAGGTATAGGCACTTATATTGTAGTTGGAAGTGGAAACCCAAGATGAATACTACCAACTAAAGTCGTTGGATGCCACTTTTGCATGTGGCACAGTGCAGATTCCAACATGAATCAGGTCATCGCACATTTGAGATGGAAATATTCCAACAGAATTATTGAGATATCCATTACGGAATGTAATAGCCTTACGGGAGCGGGTTGTGTAAGGGAATTAGCAATGATGTTTATTATAAATCGCAAATTGGATATTTCTGTGATGAATTGTGCTGGCATAACGAAACCAGAAATGGTTAATAAGTTCCATAATTTTGGTATCCTCAAGATCATATGTGTCATATAAATATGTCGCATAGTTTAGAGTATTAAGGGTTCTAAAGTGGACACCAGGCCGTAAACATAGCGAAAATATAAATTAGAAATAAATAGACACCTGGAGAGGTATAATTAGTGTAAATTATATATTTTTGTTATTTATGCCAAATTGGGACTTTTTTTAATAGTTGTCAAAAACATCAAAAACGCTACGTTATAAATTATTTTCGATCAACCTTTGATATTATTGTAAATAATTAAATGCTTATAGCGTACATGGGTCACGTCGATAGCGTTTAACTATATAAAAAGTAGGAAATATCTTTAAAAAATGAATTTTCGTTTTTCAAAACAATCTCTTTAAAAAAAGTCTTCCCTATCCGCTCAATCCACTTTTCAAAACACCGTAAAAACCATTCTTCTGTCATGTCTGCAAAAACGCGTGAAAACACGTGCACAGCTCCATTTACGTTAATAAATGGTTTCTGTACATCTGAAATTTAGGAAAGGGAAATTATTCACAGGGTGCTAGGATATGTGTGACAACATTTTTATACCGAAGTTTTCCAAAAATTCAATCTTTCTGCAACTGTGTGGGATAGAGCATTGTCGTAATATAACCCTCTCTTTGGACGATCACTGTGCACTTTTTGTACTCTTGAGGCAAACAGGTTTCACAGTACCACTTACAGATGACTAATCTTTAGTATTAGAGTAAAATTATCACCACAGGACTAATAAGACGGCAGAAAATATAAAGTATTCCAAGGAAGTCTTCCAAGTGTTTTAGGCTGCGTTGCAAATTGTGAAACCTGTGACTTAACATGATGATGCACTGTTATATTTTGGCAACTTCCATGAAACGTTTAAAACGTGGGTTATTATAGCATGAAACGTTTTCCTTGATATTCTCATTTCGGCTAGCTTATGACGATCACATTATTTCGGCATACGCGGGTATATGCAGTAGTATAGGACAATGGACTTTCCCTATTACGTGGTATAAGTTATAATAGATAATTATGACCGATTTTCGTGTGTATAATAGTTTCCTGGCTAGCCCATGTATGTGTTAATGCAACTATAAAGAATGTCATTTCCTAAATAGATTAAAAGTACATACTGTAATATATTTTATATTCACAACGAATAGGTTTTATTTTAACAGTTTGTTTGTTTTGTGGCTGAGCCTTTTCGATGCAGAAATTTTTTTCGCCTTCTTGGACTAGAATTGTCATATAATCATTTTTCTATGCCTACTAGAATTTTGCCGAATCTGGATTAGTTCATCACCAGTAGGGATTTTTAATATGCCAGACACCACATTTACAGGGGATCTACGACATTACTTCTTTATCCGAGAAGAAGCGTGTTTTTTAAGTTTTTCTCCGTTGAAAAATGTACCGGCCTCGACCGGGTTCGATCCCGCGTCCCTTGGATGTAGAGTCAAACGTGCTGACCACTACACCAATCGAGGCCGGCTATTTATTTTAATACTACTCAGGTGTAATTAAAATATTTGTATAAGTTCCCTGTTGAACTGAGGAACTTTAATAAGACCGTTTATGGGGGGTTTTAATGTTTAATTGTGTGATGTTAGTAGAATTTAGTTTGAGACACAAAAATGTTTTGTCTCATAGGAAGAACTTTATATGCGCCTTTCAATCGCTTGCATTTCTCGCCATTAATCACAATGTAAACTTGTAGAAACCGTGAATGACTTGTTTAAGTAGCTTTTCTGCCGACTGTGTTACAGTCTAAGTCCTTCCTAACTTAAATATTAAATGAATTCATACAACATGAATGTCGTATGTAATATAATATTAAGAGAGAAATGCAAACTTAATTATACACAAATAGCGCACTTTTACAAATTAACCATCTTGAAAGGTCATTGTTTACGTAACCAGTTGTAAAATGAAAAATGTTACTGCTAATGAAAAATATTACTTGAAAATCAGGAAAACGTTAAGTACGTCATTGATCACCTACGCTTAATGCACTTATTAATATAAATATCTCTTAGTTGATTACCAACAATATAATGGGTATTGTTTTTTGACTTAATTATTTTAAGTAAATTGAATGGTTTTAATTTCATTACTTACACTTGTACGTTTACATGTCATAAATCACTTAGAACAATTTGAACTGTGGGAGTGTAAACAAAATGTTTCAATATTAAATTACTATATCATCATGTTTATATTAGTGAAGGCATACTTATTTCAATAGGTATCAATTATCTGCATTAAATTCGTTCGAGTTTTACGGAGACAAAAGATTTTAAAACAAGATGTTCAATAATAAACACCTTACTAAAATTACGAATAACCCTGGTTGAAATTTTATGTTGAGAAAATATGTAAATATTGGTTAGGTATTTAAATACTGATCCAACGTTAATATAGTATTGTGGTGTGTAAATTTTCAATAATAAAATTGTATGTACATGCAATATGTAACAAATATTGGATCATTATATTTGTTTTAAATGTTCCGGTAATATTGTATTTATCTTGGATTTTTGTTGAAAATGTACATTAATTATCAATATTTAAGTAATATTCACGAAACATCTAGCATTTATATTTATTTTAAGGGGTACTTTGAATATTGCTGTTATATTCGTTTGTGATTGGAAACTTATATAGATTTTAAACGTTTTTGTAATTTCTAAAACATATGGAAGCTTTATATTTATTTTAAATGTTTTGTAAGGCAACAAGTTGTTATTTCGCATCTAAATTGATGAACTAAGAATTATTTTATTTTATCAAAATGGCAGTCTGTTTTTGTTGGCCTCTTTTACAAATGAATATTATTAGTGCACATGTACTAAAAATTTATCTCGCTAAAATTGTTAAATTCTATTGTTATATTACAAAGTAAAATAAGCACAAACATAGGTACATATACACACCTAGCTAAATAACTTTGATGAAAGATTAACCAAGTCTGAAAACATTCAAAAACGAAAAATCACTTTGATAGCGATTCTTCCAGTGTAAATGCAGTTAAAAATATCATTTTTGTACACATTGTAACAGAACTAGCTAATTGTTTTAATATATTTATTTATATTCACTAAGATTACGATATTTATATACTTATCTATGAAAATATCTATTTTACAATGTATTAACAACATCTATATTTCTATTTATGATATTTATATTTACATGTATAACAGTAATGGACAGTACAAGATTCTAATAGAAACCAAAAACTAAGCGAATTTTACCTGCTATTTATATAGGAAGGGAAAACTCTAGAAGCTTTACATTAGTGAAGAATAAAACTAGTCATAACAATGATGCGATAAATTGTAGTGCTATGACTGTTGCTGGCCTAATTACATTGACAAATATTGGTTACCGCAATAAGTCATTGGTGATTACATCATATAGTTTATTATAAGGAAGGTGCCAGAAAATTCTAGAATTTTCTACTAAGGTTTCATTGTTTCTATTGTTTCTTACACTGCCTCCTCCTTAAGAGTGTTACGTTTCGTAACAGTGACATTGGACTTTTCACTTGAGATGGTTCAGCTTTCGTTGGCGAATGTCGAAATCTGCACTACGATCCATACCTGCAGCCCCATTTGTTGAAGAAATGGAAGTCCACTGATTTTGTCGCTGGTAGAATTCCACTTGGATTCCAACTGCACACCAGGATCTTGACACCAGTGCCACGAAATACTACCTCCAACACGTTACGTACCGCGCGCCAATTAAGCTGGTCTAGGCCACAGGCGAGGTTTGGTACCGCCAGCTTTCTACTGGCGCAGGCACAAGTATGTTTCTTTAATTCCCATAACGCCTTCCACAAGTCTTCTTAACGTGGCTTTTGATGTGATAATGCTTTCGTCACAAGGTTATAAATACTTCGCATACCTTGGCGATGACGGCGTAGTAGGTGACATGCCTTTCAAATCACTGGCTTCTGCTGAAGTATTTCTTCTACGCTACCACACCTCCTTTTAAACTCAACTGCGATGCCACGGGACATTCGGACGTCTTTAGCGACATAATGGGCCAAGAGGTGGTCCTCTGGTACATCAAACAGTTTTTTGTACTTCTCAGTTGTAACCCCAAATCTAGCTTTGTGGTGCCTCAAATAGGTTGTAATAAAGTCAGTAAATGATTTTTCACTGTTTTGGCTCCTAATTCCTCCAATTCAAGATGGTTCGCCCTTTAAACACATTCTTGCTGTTCCGGTTCTGCGTTTCTCCCAGCGTTTGGGGCCAATCAGTTTATACGAACCACTTTGGATTTTCTTCTGGGCAACTTCATGATTCGGTAGATTAGACTGTTAATAATCCTCTTTATCCCTTTATCCCTTCCCAAGACCTTTGCAATTTGGAAGATAGATCTCGTCGTCACTGAGATTGATGCAACTAGCCTAGATTATTGGGTTGAAATCCTGCCATTTTTGGAACTTACATCATACTGGAATTTCATTCGATCGCTGGCAATCTGGATGTTATTGCGAACTCTCACGTATGGAATATATTTTATTTCGTAGGGTTTCAGCATACACATTTCCAACGACCTCCTCCTCTCCAAGCTTACTACCAAACTCAAAATCACGCGGTAGTCTCATTTCACGCCCCAACAACATTCTGGCAGGGGTCTATCCTGTCGTTTAGTGTACAGCTGATCGATACACCATCAGGAATAGGTATTGGTCCCAATATCTTTGATGGTCCGAGACAACTATTGACAAATATTTTTCCATCGTTAGATTCATGCGTTCTACCATTCCATCTGACTGTAGGTGAAGAACAGTTGCCCTGGTCTGAATGTAATTCCAAAGAAATTACAAAACGACTGAACGACTCTTTTACCAAGGTCTTGACCAGTGTAACTGCCTCTTGATTAGGTAGAGCGTATGCTTCAGTCCATTTACTAAAATCCTCCGTTGCAACCAGGATATATTTCTTTTCTACTTCAGTTTCTGGAAATGGACCAGCTATATCGTTGGCTAGTCTTTCAAATGAGCTGCCCGCAAGATATTATCGCATCGATGCTTTCTACCTCCCCAGTGAACCGTTCGCAGATGCACATATTACACATTTTCGGCACCATTCCTTAATATCATCCTTGCAGTTCATCCAATAAAATTTTTCACGGGCGTTTTCCAGAGTTTTCTTGGTGAGGGACAATCATGCAGCTATCGTAGAATTTCCACTACCCTGTTTATTAGAACCAACAACTGCATTCGTCTTTTACTTCCATCATTATTTTCCATTGCTCTTTTCAAAAGACCGCCCTGAACCTGCAAGGAATTCTTTTGGGACCGGCATACCTTAACAACGGTATTAAATGAGGCCACTTCGTCTCAACCTAGTATTTCACGTTAGTTCTTGAATTTTGATAGCACCTTCAGTTGCGATCGATTTCTAGACCGTCTTTGACATTATTTAGGTTTCAGTTAACGTTACTTACGGTAGTACGGTTGACAAGAGGTTCTTCAACCTTTGACTTTAATCGAGTACAATGCTTGCAATCTGATCTGCAAGGGCGTTCTGATAAAGTATCAGCATTTCTATGATTTCTTCCGGCACGATGCTCAACTTCAAAGTCATACTCTTGTAGCTGTTCAATCCATCTCGCTATTTGGCCTTCTGGATTCTTAAACTGTAAGAGCCATTTCAACGCTGCACGATCAGTTCTTAATAAAAAAACTACGCCCGTAAAGGTATTTATAAAAGTGTTCAATGGCCTTTGTCATCACTAGTAATTCTTTACGCGTAACACAATAATTCCTCTCAGGTTTAAATAAGACTTTGCTACAATATCCAATTACTCGTTTTGCCCAACTCGGATTTGCGATACCACTACATCGATGCCAGTGTGGCCAAGATCGGCGTCTAAAGCAAATTTTTCCCTCTAATCTAGGATAACTGAGTATAGGAGCCGTTAACAATGTTCGTTTAAGTGTTTTAAATGCCTCTTGACAACTATTGTTCCATAAATTTGGTTGGTCTACTTCAGTAAGATTTCTAAGTAGTTTCGAGATGTCTGCAAATCCACGTACAAATCGACGATTATAAGTGTATAACTCCACAAAGCTCCGTAATTCATGTTTATCCTTTGGTTGCGGCCATTCTTGTATGGACTGATTTTTCTGTAGGTCAGCTGACACAACTTTTTCAGAAACCACATGATCTACATATTTCACTTTGTTATATGAAACAGCTTGCAATTTTTTGGACCAAGTTGTAGATGTGCACTCCGTATTCTTTGAACCACCTTTTCGAAATTTTGCAGTTGTTCATCGAACGCCTTTCCAATAGCTATGACATAGTCCAAGTATACTAGACATGTTTGACAAGACAACCCCTTAAGAATCAATTGCATTAGCCTGTGGAAAGTCGCTGGTGCATTGCACAATCCAAAACCCATCACGGTGAACTGCTAGAGATCAGTTTCACTAGAGAATAGGGTCTTTTCGTAATTTTCAGCTTCTATACTAACTTGAAAATATCTACTTTTCATGTCTAGCGTCGAAAACCATTTGGAGTCAGAAAGCGTATCTAAAGTGTCGTGAGGATAGCTGGCCTTTTTGGTGCACTATTTAAACGACCATAATCTATACAGAATTGAGTGTTACCATCCTTCTTCTTAACCAGTACAACTGGAGATGCTCAAGAACTACTAGATGGCTCTATTATCCCTTCTAAGGCCATGTCCTTGATTATCTGTTCAGATTGCTCTCGTTTGGATAAAAGCAACCTCCTTGGTTGGTGACGTATTGGTTGGGTATCACCGGCAATTATTTTGTGCGTTACAACATTTGTTCTTCCTTTCAAACACTCATCCGTGGTAAATATATCGGCATATCGTTGGATCAACTAATTACTTTAGCCTTTTGCTCATGGGACAACCCGTTATCCATGGATTCTTGTCTGGCTTGCAGTTTAGATAAATTCCTTACGGGGAAAACTTTCTCACTCGCTTTTGTGCAACGTACCACAGATAAGATGGGTGTGCATGATCCTAATTCAGTGCCCTTCTTTAGAGTTACCTAGAAAGTATTGACATTCATCAAGTCAACAGATGTTGTGTCCTTGGCCTTGATCAACATTATTCCCGCCAGAATACCCCTACCAATATTTGTGTTGATTGTTTCTAGAATTCCTGCGCATCCTACCCGGAAGTTCCCATCCAGTTGGTCCATCACTAATGTTTGACTACTTGGCGGTGGTGTCACTTCTTCTGCTAGGATTATTTATATTGTATGGTCATCTCTTTGGTTAATGTGTATCTCTTCATCATCAACTCGTATGATGGAATTCTTCTGGTCTAAGGTAAAGTCAAACTCAGACTCCATACCCAATATAACAGGTTGCTCAATATCAGCTACTAGTATGCGATGCGTTAACTTCCTACAACCGATCCCAATGTCTGTGATAATTCCACCATGAGCTGTTGCGTACTTTCCTATAGCTGTACACGATCGCAACTGAGACGTCAGTTGCCTTCCATTCCCAACTACGTTAGGTTTTACTATTTCCTTCATTGCTCCAGTATGTAGCAGCATCTAGCAATTCCTTCCTATAATTATTTCATTAATGTAAAGACTACCAGGTTGATGTTTAAACGATGCCATTTGGATGGTAACTTTCGGGAAATTGCTAGCAGAGATCAATATTCATCCCTTTACATCGATCCTTTCTGGTGTTTTTCATGCTTTATATTATCAGAAAGCTGTTCGTAGGCACTTGTGCTTGGAAAAATTGGTGAAGAGTTACAATAACAATTTTCAAAATTGTTCAGTATTAATTCACATTCCAAATGTTCGATTGAATCACCGTGTTTATGAAGTGATGAAGTTACATTTAATAAATTCGAAAATTCTTCTTTATTCCAAATACTAATTGTATTACGAAAAATTAAGTAGAGTCAACGGAACAATCTTTGTAATACTAAGCTGATGCGCAACCAATTATATTCATAAAACAAGAATTGTTTAAAATTAATGTTATAGATTTACTGCTCTTTTTAATAAATTTTTTGTCACAATTGTCAATTGATTCATTAGCTGTCCTTGATATAAAAGGTCTGTTTTACCTTCATCTTTCCGCCTACTAAATAGGGTTTCCAACAAGTTACACACAATGCGTCATCAGTGGCATCCATATTGATATTTAAAAAACTACACAACTAATGGAACTATAATAAAAAAACTACATTATATGGTTTTTAAAGTTTTCCACCATAAAGTACAAAGAATAAAATATAAGTACTTCCTAGAATACGTGTAGGTAATTAATGTAAACGTTACCGGAAAGGTAACTACTACAAACCGTACAAGCAGATTTGAATAATTTTTAAACCAAACTCTTCACTTTAAGTGGGAGTAATGTGCATACTAAGGCGACTGATGTCATGGCTACCATGACAACCTAGTCTAAAACTGCAAACGTCTTTAATACTAGCTTCTAGCTCTTCATTTGTACGATAGTTTGAGATTTTTATGAATGTAATTTTAAGCCCTGCATGAATTCAAATTTTTTCATTTTTTAGTTTTTCAATATGTTTTTGAACTTAATAGATGAATAATATAATTATATACTAAATAACAACTCGTATAGCCAATTTCGGTGGAAATGCATTTCACCTACTTCACCTAAAAAGCCGCGCCTGCTGATAATATTGATACTGTTTACATTTTAATGTATTTTGTATATTTTACCAACATAAAATTACTATTGAGGAAAACTGATTTGAATTAACATTTTTCTAATCAATTCATTTTATTTTTAAAAATCTCCAAATAAGCCCTTGTCACGGCCTCACATTGACTGGTAAATATTCTTTAGTACTTTTTGAGTATTCTTTTTAGCTTGACTAGTAAGATATATTCCTTCATTTCTGTTCGCTACGTCATTATGAGCGATCGTAATTAATTAAATGCTGAACGGAAGATACGCTGGTTGGTGCTCTGTTAATTCCGGATGGACGTATAAGATGCTGTGTCGACGTGTGAAGATCTTAATGTCGTACAAGAATCTTAATTTCTATCATTTCTTATAAACTGTTAGGGCAATGTTTTCAACTTATCCAATAACTTCGAATTCTGATGTACACATGTGTCCCTACCGATACACATGGATAACATGTTTAGTTTCTTTTAATTTTCAAATTTAGTATAAATTCTACATTATTTATCAATAGATATTTGCTGCCTTTCTAATTACTTTCTCTTACGTATATGAAATATAGTATAGTCATGTTTTCGGTAAAAATTTTTGATGTCCAGTTTTTAGCGGAAATACACGTTTTCAGGTCCCCTGAGTCCGAAAAACATGTTTTTAGAAATTGGTCTGTGTGTGTGTGTATGTGTGTATGTGTGTGTGTGTGTGTGTGTGTGTGTGTGTGTGTGTGTGTGTGTGTGTGTGTGTGTGTGTGT
>JAHWXV010204227.1:0-16206 GCA_024586415.1 Phrixothrix hirtus | reverse complement strand
ATATATATATATATATATATATATATATATATATATATATATATATATATATATATATAGGATGTCTGAAATTGGTGTTCTACTGCCACTAATTTCTGTTTAATTAATTTATGTGCGAGCGGTCTATTTTTTAAATTTACGACACCATAACTTCTGCTCAGATAAGGTAGGTTGAATTATTGTTAGGATTTTTACCTGAAATTTCGGTCAATGACTGGACTCAATTCCTATCAAACAACGGGAAAGGGTCAAATATGTTTATTATTAAATAGAAATGAAATGATTTTGTAACAGTTAAGATATAGATTAAATAAAATCGAGATTTCGTTAAATGAAATTTTCAAACAAATAAAAGAATAATAAAGTTTATAAAAATATATTCTAGTTCTAATTTATCGTAACTAAACTTTCGAATTATAATTATTTACGCAAAACCACTTTGAATATTATATATGTAAATTATGTTACTACAAAACTTTAGAATTTTTAGTAAACAGATTTAATACTCTTGACTGGATTTTTAACCTTTTACCAATAACGAAGAATTTTAAAACTATAGCTTGGGGTTATTAGTTATGAATTAAATTTATGTTCTTTATCTTGCTGCGCTATTTAAGTACGCACTCTTGGTTTTAGAATTGTAACAGCTGTATCGGGGCTACGATAACGTGATTGGAGCTAACTTGGTTTTTGAAGTTCTTTAGAGATGTAGATATTCTTCCTTCCGGTTCACAATAAGATATTCTTCCTTCCGGTTCACAATATTTGTTTAACCGTAATTTTAGTTATTATTACTTTAATGGGTGTGCTGGTTTTGCCCAAAGATAGTTTTGATTAAGAATATTTCTTTGTAAAAGGTTCTCTAATATTTGATTAGCGGCTTACACTATAACTTGATTACTTTTCAAGTAACTTATCGTCTTTCAGCAAGGTCAATTTCGCAATGTTTACCTGTTGCACTGGATTGCTGTTTAATTTTGACCAATCACTTGCATTTTAGTTTTGTCCGTTAAGATTGTTTTGCGTGGTTTTCTTTTATACTCGATATTTAATTTTTAATTTTTAATCTAGTTTTACAAATTACAAATGTCTTCCGATAGACTTCCAGCCTTTCAGATTTTAAAAGCTTTGTTGGGATGACATTTACGACTTTGGTGAAATTTCGTAAATTACTCTTTGGCGTCACTAATTTTTTTTAACTAGGAATATATCTTATTCAATTAAATAAAATTTCTTAATTTATATCTAGCTAATTATAAATAATTATAATTTTTAAATTTTGTCGAAGGCTATTTTAAGGCTATTAATTATGCTTGAACAATGCTTTCTTTAACACTTTTTGTGAAGCAGTCTCTGGTTGATGAAGCTCCCAGTGTTGGGCTGCGCATCTTAGTCATTTTAGCTATGTGCAACGTTTACCTTTTTCTTAAGGTAAATGTGCATTGAAGGTGATCAAATTTCAGATGTGGATGAAGTAACGGAGAAAACACATAATGATCTGTAGCACTGCTTTCAACAAGGAAAAAATGATACGCAATGATGTATAGATATGAGAAGAGAGTATATTGAAGGAGATATCAATTATGATGTAAGAATTTAATAGTAAACCATGCTTTTGCCATCCATTTCATTAATTAACAGTCACACCTCATATGCTACTGAATTTAAGACTTTTTAACGACGTTTAAGTCTTGTATCATCAAAGGCCTTATTAGTTCTTTATGGTCCCTGCATCGCAAATGATTAGCGGAAGCCATTGCAGGTCAGTGCCCATTCATTATCATATCGTTGTTAGTCATGGCGTGGATGACGTGGTAGCAATCTCAGCTATCACGCACCAAATGGAGTAATGGCACAGCATGTAGATGCATGTAGCCTTGATTACACATGTGCCTTTGAATAGCGCATGAAAAACCGACACAGAGTCTCAGATTCAAGTATGCTAACCACTTAATTATGTTTTTAAAACTCTTTTTCCTTTGTGATCGATATTACAGGAAGCGGTATTTGTATTGACGCTCTTGACTTCAACCGCTTTTGTAATTTTTCCACACCTTTTATATTGGAATTAGATCTATAATTTTGCCTTATGCGAAAACAAGACACGAAGACATATTTTAAGTTTCCCCCCGATGAAAAATTACAAGTATCGGCTGTGTATAAAGTCACATCATTTGGCGCCACGCATACCTTGCTTACATTGTGACAATTTAGTGTGGAGTTGAGATATTCAACTTTGACGCTAGAGAAGGAAATTTAAAATTTCTTGAACGATAAATAAGGTTCACTCCAATATTAATTCCCATATTCTGATAGATTTCTTCAAGACTCTTAGTTTTATCGACAAATAGTGCATAACTTAATTTGAGCCGTTTTCAAAACTTTTTACATGAAAAAATGTAAGAAGCTGCCCTTGGTATGATTTCTTTAGGAAGGAATACAAAGGTAGTCAGGAATTGCCGAACTACAATTCGTTACACAGTTGCCTTCGGATCGTTATTCGTGAATATGATTTGAGGATTCCAATATATATCCACTACACTTTTAAAGGTCGCTTTGATAATTACAATTCAGCATCTTGACGTTGTTGAATATTAGCTACAAAATATAATGTTCTCTTTGGGGATATTAAGAATGGAATATCAAATACAGTCCAAATTGGCGTGTATGAATGCCAACCACAGATCTCGAAAGACAAGAAAATACTTTAATCTGTATTGCTAACAGCCGGAAAATTATGCTAAAATCGATGTCGGTACTGTGTACGAGCTTTATTCCTATATTTTTACAATTATTTTTTAATATATATAATATTGAGTTTTAATAATATTCAAAATTATTCGGTAAGTATTTTGTGACTTCATTTAGCTTAGTAGTCTTTATAATCGCACCAGTTATAATGGTGCCTAATGGGACTTATGAGATTGCCAGACTCTGTTACGTGTCGTCCAGCAAACCCCTTACTGGTCCCGAAATCGGGAATTTGTTGTATTAATGAAACAAATAGTTATGTTTCGCTTTATTATAACGAACATTCACTAGTTGCCAAGACCACTACAACTAGTGCGATTTTAAAGACTAATACTAATAATTTTTATAAAAATCACAGGTTTCATTTTTATACTAACTGTATTTTATTAATTCTCCATTCCTTACTAGTCTTTAGTTACACTTTGTTTAACATTTGACATCTTATTCTCGATTTAATAATTCGCTTATTGTATTGCGCGCATTGAATTCACTTGATTGTCTATAGGTGCACCACTATTTCATATGATCTAAATGGAAGATCTTGTTGGCTTATCTTTATAATTTCGTTATAAAGTTGGCATTAATCAATAAATGATACAAAAACTTACACTAGTCTTTAAATAAGCCTTTAGTGGTATCATGGTTATCCTGGGACATTGAGATAGAAATTCCAGATAAACAATTTACGATCATGATGCTTTACAGTGACGTCGCTAAATTATCGCCGCAGCCTTATTCTTTGTCACGAGTAACTGAAAATGTAAATCAGTCACGTCATAGCAACCAAGACCGCAAGGATACTAACAGCGACAGATGTTGGAGACATAAAAATAAACATACTTAGTTGTAGGTTTCCATAACTAAAGGAAAAAATACTCGCTTGCTAACATTAATCGAATCCATGCATTTTTTTTGTGAAAAACGTTTTTCAGTTCTAATTAGGAAAAATTACTTCTAGTGACTTAGCACCCAGTTTTTGACATATCAAATAACGTATATCTAAGGTTGGATGAATGTAAAAGTAACGTGTAGCAAGGGGCCAATTGACATGTTACGAAGTTGAATTTTGCGCTTGCGCGATAATCTTAAGTCGTTGGGGGGAGTGAGAGGACAAAGTATAAGACGCCATATCACTAACTTATCCGTAATAGGTTGTTGGACCATGTCACGCCAACCCTTTGTATTCATTGGTCAAATACCATCATATTGGTTAGGACGGGTAAATTTGAAGAAATGGATGGTATGTTAGATATGAAACATGAAGTTCCAGGAAAGGTATGCACGCCTGAGAACCTATAGAAACTGAGGGAAGCTGTCGAATGCAATACTTGACGTTCAGCGCGTGGATAGGCAGCGTCTAGACCTAATTCTAATAAATTAAACAGGCAAGAAAACATGGGTTACTTTCTGTAGCGCTATGTTCGGCTATGAGAAAACTGAAAGAAAGATAATTTATTTGTCAATAAACGGTGCCCAAAATAATTGTATGAAGTACCGTTACACTGTTTTTACAATGACGGTTTGGCGTGTGTTTGAAAAATAATAGTGTAGGATTGTGACTGCAGGTCGTTATGTGACACTGATGAAATTTTTTGTTGAATCGCATTTGTACAGTTTGCAATGAACTCCAAAGACTCTTTATTTTCAGCAATATCGCACGGCAAACTGGTTGTTTCTCGTGGATTGTTCAAATGTGTTGTTTCATGTTTCCTAGACAGTGCTTGATCTACTCGCTTAGCCGGTTCGACGATTCATGGAGACGTATGTCGACCATTTAATAATGTACAGGTTTAAATGAAAGTCATCTCTATACCCGATGTAACTTTCAAAAAATCAGTTACAATGTATTGAAAAACGATTTTACTCATTTTCTTGAACGATGAACTGGACTGAGCTGTTCCAAGATTTCAAATCTTTTGCTATCTTCGTAGTCTGATGCAAACCGTTTATACTGTAAACACTAGCATCGCTCACTGCGGATTCCCCTGTATTGGCATGAGTTAATTGTTCCTTTAGAAGCCGAACACTTTAAGGATTTCGGGGAGGGCACCTACGATGTTGCTGATGCCTACAGCAAAGATGTTCGCGCCGAACGGCACTTCTAGAATGATGTTTGCCACCTAGAACACTTACACCCGGGTTGGGGTTGTTATTTTCGCGTTCTGATGGCGCTTTCGCGGTATGCTTCGGGGGGTTTGCTTTCGTGCCCTATGCGGAACGCAAGTAACTGTCTTTTGTATTCGCGGAAATTGTGGACACCTTCTAAAGTTCGTAGTGTGCTCGTTCGCGCAGTTGGCACACTTGACGGGCGTTTCTCTTGACTTCTCACACTGTCTAGAAAGGTAGTTGTCCCCGCACTTCACACACTGTGGTTCCACATAGCAGTTCCTCTGTGCCCAACGGTAGTACTTGGTGGTGCTTTTCTTCCGAGAAACGCTTCGGTTATGAATCAACTCCATTGTTGCCTTCGAAGCAAGCCGCTGGAATTGACTAAACTTACACTCGTAAATTACTGCTTCCTTGAACGTCTTATATCTTTTAGTCAAATACACAATATCACTAAAGACTATACTACTCTGCTTTGATTCAGTATTGAACTGTGTACTAATAAAAGTATCTTCAAGTAGTTATTTTAGTGCAGAGCAGGTTTTTATGTAGTGTTATTACGCATGTAATTAGCCACCAATATTTAACAAGGGTGAAATAAGTGCTTTAAATTTTAAGTTTGAGAATATTCTTTTGGAGTAAAATGTTGTTAGGTACAACTTGTCAAACGTAAGAGAGACCTGTTTCGGACCGCTCTATTAATACGCTATAGATATTGATGTAGCTTTTGCCTTCCCAGTGCTTCCCTCCCTATTTTCTGCACCGCACCGTTGTCTCTGCCGCGGGTTTTCATACAGTTGACAAAATTGTTTCTAATTCCATTCATATATGGTGATATATTCAAGGGCATTTATTTATTGAGTCTAAACGTTATTAATATAGTATCTACTCTATCAGTTCAAAAACAGAATGCCTTTAAGTTTTCATTACCGTATATTACACCCACAGAAGATACATCAATCAATCTGAATGTAATCCTTTTGAAGATAAACTTACACAGGGTGGTACGCGGTTGACTGGTGCATTTCAAGCAGTTATAAATAATGATATTTAATCAGAAAAAAATCAGATGGAGTTCAAGTTTGTTCTTCGACAAGTACGGTTGGTTTGCTCCGTCATTTTGTTTCTCTTGAGCTCTCTTGTCTGTACTTTAGGCCTCTTCCACGTTGTAGCGGTGAGTTGGGTGCAGTACAAATAATCCCGTAAGCAACAACTAATCGTGTTCTATAAGCGTTAGTTATCGAATACCCAGATCTTATGGCCTTCGAGAAGATCTTCGAACCCGGAATAAAGCTCCAGTGCGAGATTGGAGCCGGTGATCTCGCTGAAGCCGAAAGTTGTAGGTTGAAATCCCGGAAGGCGATAGAGATACTTTTAGAAAGAATATGAAGGCAGCACGTCCCAAGCGCGCGACCATGTTCGCTGCAACGGAGGTCACCTCCACACCCCAACGGGGTAGCGCCATCATCACGCAGGCTGCGCAAGGCGTGTATATCTTCTTGGCCATCAATGAGGTGTTCCACATTATCAGCCATCGAACCATCTCCACACGCACTTCCTTCAACTCTAATGGCGGCTTTAGGAAACCAAAAGTCCGAAAGAGGAAGAAAATAAAGGTAGCTAAAGCAGAGGCGGTAATAGACGCGTGGGAGGAGAGCTGGAAGATCTTCTTGAAGAACTAAATATAGTAGCAGAGCTCCGCCAATTTTCATCTGGCGGAAAGAGCACTGGGCCTCCATTGCGAGAGATTTCGTAAAAAGACAACTAAAGATTGCTAACATACAGCTTTCATCCGGCGAGTGCGAATAGTCACTTTAAGGTGCAGCATTAGCCACAAATGGAGTACTACCTTTCCCTCCGTTGTTTTGTCCAACATAGTTGAGCGGCATTGGGATGTTTGCTTTCCCTGGCGCATCCTCTGCGCTGACACGGTGACGAGGCCTTACCTTAGGAGAACCTCCAGGATTTCCTGATGGGGTATATCTTCTGCTAGCCCTTTGAGGACTGCCTTCAGCATCTTGCCTTGTTGTAGCTGGCGGGTGTGGTACGGGATCTTGGAATCGCTCAGGTATTTAGTGTTTCCTTCGTGATCCTCGCATTCGTTAGATAGACGCTGATTTACAATGCTGTCTTTTCGCGAGATCGGTCGCAACCGAGGCCCAGTGCACTTTCTGTTAGATAACAATTGGCGGAACTCTGCCACTGCGTTTAGGTGGGGCCTGGACAGGCCTTTCAAATAGTTTTTCCAGCTTTTCTACCACCGCGTTGGTTGCCGCCTCTGCTTCGACTACCTGAAGCACATCGTAGCGATTTGATTTAGCCAGCTTGGGGGCTAGGCTATCTTGTGTGGGTAATTTCACTGCTTTCGTTTTCAGTCTTTCGATTTCTTGTAGCCGTAGAGTTGGAGAAAACCAGCCTGGTGTGGTTGGATGGCTGATAGTTTGGAGCACCTCTTCGTCAGAAGAGTACCCCATATTGGGCAAGAAATTGCAAGCGTCTCGCGCAACCTGCTCGGTGACAGCTTTGCGTTCCCGTTGTGAAGTGGATATGACCTTCGTTGCGGTGGACGGGGTCGCGTGGTTGGGATGTGCTGCCTAGATATTCTTTCTAAAAGTGTTACCACCACCTTCCGGGATTTCAACCAACAGCTTTTGGCTTCGTCAAGATCACCGGCTCCAATCCCGCACTGGAGCTTTATTCCGGCTTCCGAGATCTTCGCGAAAGCCATAAGATTTAGGGATACCATAACGAACGCTTACAGAACACACTCAGTTGTTGCTTACGGGATTATTTGTACTGCACCCGACCCATCGCTATAATGTAGAAAGGGCTTAAGGTACAGACAACAGCGCTCAAGAGAAAGGAAAGCACGTACTTGTCAGACGACAGACTTGAACTCCTCATTTTCTTCTGTTTGCATTTCGTTATTTATAATTGCTTGAAATGTGATAGTCAAGTTGTGCCACTCTGCATAAGTTTATCTCCAAGAAAGCTATATTCAGATTAATTGCTGTACCTTCTGTGAGTGTAGTATACAGCAATGAAATAGCAAAGGCATTTGTTTCTGAACTAATAAAGTAGATATTATATTAATAAGATTTAGACTCAAGAAATACATGATCTTGAAAATGTGGCATGTGGTTGAAATTAGGAACAATTTTGCCAAATGTTCGAAAACCCACGGCGGAGACATAACGGTGCGGCACAGAAAATGGGGAGGGAAGCGTTAGGAAGGAAAACGCTACATTGCTATTCATAGCGCATTAATAGAGCGGTCCGAAACAGAGTTCTCTTACGTTTGACAAGCTGTGCCTAACTATATTTTATACCAAAACTTAAAATTTAAAACGCCTATTTCGCCCTGGTTAACTATTCGTGGGTAATTTCATGCGCAATAAAATTCGATAAAAACCTGCACTACATTAAAATAACTACCTAAAGATACTTTTATAAGTACCTACGCAGTTCAATACTGAATCAAAACAGTGTAGTAAACTCCTTTATTGATAGTGTGTATTTGAATGAAAGATATATGACGTTTAAGGAAGCAGTAACTTACCTCGTAAGTTATGTCAACACCTGCGGCTTGTTTCGAAGATAACAGTGAAAAAAGTTCGTCCCGTAGAGCTGATTCATAACCGAGCCGTTTCTCTTAAGTATTTTAAGAACAAACAAATTATCTATGGAAAAAGTGCGAAAATCTTGGGCGTGCTGATATAAATAATATGGAAAAAAAACATTTGATGGTGGTTTATTTAATGTAATGTCTTAAAGGAAACAAGTTTTTCAATGGTTATTACACCACCTATCAGTCTTGTGCATTCAATAAAGCTTTTCATTTTCAAAGAACGGTTAGACCTGTAGTTCTCAACCATGGTGCCACAAGTGCCGATAATTTGTGGAAAACACAAGGAAAACGACCTAAGAGAATGTCGGTAGGGTAAAGGAGCGATCCGGTCGGTTTAGCCCGTCCTTCGAATTTGAAAGTCTAAAAAAATTGAAAAAATGGCATGCCCTGCTTTTTTACCCACCGCACTCGGTTGGCCGCCTCAAAAAATATTTTGCATGCGTCCCTTAAATTTTTCATAGTTGAGACGCCGTTACCTTAAAAAGGTTTTTGCTTTGAACGACAAAATTATTGAATTTACTATTTAAATTATAAGCTAAATATCAATCTTAATAAAGGATGAAGTGGTTTCATTAAGAATCTATTCGGGGAAATCAAAGCTGCTATTTGTAATTAGAAACGGTAAAAATTGCTAAAATTTCAGTCTATAGTTGCAATAAATTTATGTTGATTTATCCTTTCTTTCAGATGCTTCCTCGTCAAATGAAGCCGTTCACTTGCAGCAGCGACTGCGCAGTTTGAGCTCAGAGCTAGTAACGTTACGAAATAGGTTACACGTTCAAGGGGCAACGACGGGAGCTTTGAAAGGAAGCGCGACAACTCCAGCAGGAATTCCGTCGGTTCAACCGGCGATACCGCCGCGCACCGCTCCAGTTATCACCACGCCGGTGGTCCCGATACCAGAACCACGTTTCCAATTGCCTACTGCTGGTGCCGATTTAGAGGATCTTATTCATTTGCAAGGTCCTTTAACCGAAGATGCAGTCATGAAATGCCTGCAGGCGCGCTTCGCAGCTTCCAATTTCTATGTGAGTGTTGGTCATTGAACAGAGATGACCTTGGGCAGCACCTGTCATATTGCCTAAGGCCGGCCCTGTTCGGGTTGACCCTGAACTTACAAATAACTAGTAATTCTTTTATCTACCTAAGATTTTAAAGCCTACTTATCTTTATTAACAGACTAATGTGGGACCAATTCTGCTATGCGTAAATCCGTACAGAGATATTGGCAATCCGCTCACACTTAATAGCACAAGAAGTCTACCTCTCAGTTCTCAACTTAATAGGGTAGTTCAGGAAGCAGTTCGTCAACAATCTGAAACGGGATACCCTCAGGCTATAATCCTTTCTGGTAAACAAGCTTTAAAATCTTGTTAAACCCTGTACAATTGACGTGTTTCTTTTAGGGACAAGTGGATCGGGCAAGAGTCATGCCTCTATGTTGTTATTACGACAACTTTTTGCGGTAGCCGGCGGAGGGCCTGAAACTGATGCTTTTAAACATTTAGCAGCCGCTTTTACTGTATTACGTTCATTAGGGTCTGCAAAGACCGCAACTAATTCTGAATCTAGCAGAATTGTATGTTTTTCAATTAAATCAATAAACGTCTTTTATGTTTTATATTTTAGGGCCAATTTATCGAAGTTCAAGTTACAGACGGAGCATTGTATCGTACAAAAATTCATTGTTATTTTTTAGACCAAACTCGAGTAATAAGGCCTTTACCTGGAGAAAAAAACTATCATATATTTTATCAAATTCTTGCCGGATTATCAACGGAAGAACGTGCCAAATTAAATCTAGAAGGTTGTTCGCCGTCGAATTTAAGGTATCTTCAACATGGCGATACCAGACAAGATGTAAACGAAGATTCGACGAGGTAAAATAATTTTAATTTTTGGTCATGTTCATTAATATTTTTTGTTATAGGTTTCAAGCTTGGAAAACATGCTTAGGAGTGTTAGGAATCCCGTTTTTAGATGTAGTAAGAGTATTAGCAGCAGTTTTACTTTTGGGAAATGTGCAATTTATTGATGGAAAAGGCCTAGAAGTTGATGTTAAGGGAGAATCCGAGTTAAATGCGGTGGCGGGACTTCTTGGAGTTTCGGGAGCTGCTTTATTTAGAGGCTTAACAACTCGTACTCACAATGCTCGGGGACAGTTAGTAAAATCAGTATGCGATGCCAACATGTCTAATATGACTCGAGATTGTTTGGCAAAAGCTCTATATTGTCGTACGGTTGCCACAATTGTCCGCAGGGCAAATAGTTTAAAAAGATTGGGATCAACTTTGGGCACACTTAGTTCGGATTCGAACGAATCTGTACACAACCAAGCAGAGATTGCAAGCCAGCATGCGTCGACACTAGGCGGCGGCACTAATGCCGGTAGTAAATCTATGGCTGCACTTAATAACGCGGTACGCCATGCCACCGATGGTTTTATCGGCATTCTTGATATGTTTGGATTTGAAGATCCTAAACCAAGTCAATTAGAACATTTATGTATTAATCTGTGCGCGGAAACAATGCAACATTTCTATAACACTCACATTTTTAAATCGAGTATTGAATCCTGTAGGGATGAAGGTATTAATTGTGAAGTTGAAGTAGATTACGTCGATAACGTTCCATGCATCGATTTAATATCATCCCTACGAACTGGTTTGCTAAGTATGTTAGACGTGGAGTGCTCAATTCGCGGGACTGCAGAATCGTATGTGTCTAAAATGAAGATTCAGCACAAACATAATATGCGTTTATTTGACCCAAAGGGGCTAGAATCACGTTTGTTCGGAATTCAGCATTTTGCTGGACGAGTAATTTATGATGCCAGCGATTTCTTAGATACTAACAAAGATGTAGTGCCAGACGACCTTGTAGCAGTTTTCTACAAGCACAATTGTAATTTTGGCTTTGCCACTCATTTGTTTGGAAGTGAATTAAAAGCACTTTATTCTATCGAAAACGTACCACGAGGTGTTAGCTTTAGAATATCTCCAACATCGCACACCGATTTACTCAACGGTGACGAACCAGTTTCTACACTGACGCAAGATTTTCATACACGACTCGATAATTTATTAAGAACGTTGGTTCACGCGAGACCTCATTTTGTGCGTTGTATTCGAAGTAATTGCCAAGAAACGTCTAACATTTTCGATAGAGCAACGGTCATGCGTCAAATTCGTTCTTTGCAAATTTTAGAAACTGTAAATTTAATGGCCGGCGGTTTTCCCCACCGAATGCGCTTTAAAGCATTTAATAACAGATATAGACTTTTAGCCTCTTTTGCTCGTTTACACAGAATTGAAGAAAAAGTGATCGAGGATTGCAATCTTATATTGGAACACGTAATCGATCATATGTCAAAACAACAAAATGGCCTTGTAGCAACAAGTTGGGCAACTGGAAAACGACATATCTTTTTAAGTGAAGGCATTAGGCAACATTTAGAAAAATTAAGAAACAAAACGCGCCAAAAATCGGCAATTCTAATTCAATCCACATGGCGTGGATATCGATTTCGTTGCCGATGGGCTAATATTCGACGAGAAAAAGAATTGCAAGCTTCTACTATAAATCGCCCTACCAATAATGGAGCTACCGCAAGGCCTAGACCACAACCCATTGCTGGAACTCCACCTCCAGATCCAAATGAAAAATGTGATAATAAAATTATTCAACAAACGTGTAATTTGTTTGGACTAGATTTAGAAAGACCTCCTCCAGTGCCCCCAAGTCGTTCATACACAGTTGCAGGAAATACTAAATTGGGTTATCCCCAAACGCGAGTTATGAAAATGACTTATCCCGAAGATGGTAGTAGCGAAACGGGAGTACTTTTAAAAGGCGAAACAGTACTTGTTGTTGGAGCTTCACCTAAAAGAGGTCATTTAATTGTAGAACATAAACATTGTACCCTTCATGTGCCTTTTCAGTATTTAGAATTAAAACAAAGTGTTAATATTTAAGTCTTGCCATGTTTGTGTAATATATTCAATTGTATCAAACAGTAACCGTTAAAGATTCCATTCCCATGTGTTCATTGTACAGTATTCTTAAACATCCATAATTCTGTATAAAATCCAACCATACCATTCATTTTCTTACCTTAGTATTAATTATTGCTAATAAAACAATTGTACAAATTCTTATTTAAATAAGAATACTTTGATATGTATTTAAATGAAAAAAAAGGAGATTATATATATATTTATATAGAATATTTTATTATATATATATTTATATAGCATATTTTATTTAAATTGGGTCCTTTTAGAGGATTTTTTAGTATGTATGGTTTCATCTGTAGTACTCTTCATGGAAATTGGCCAACTTTCACTACATTTTGATAGACATTTTGAATCACAGATACTTGGCAGTTCTTTCAGAAGTAATATAACTGCAATCTAAAAATTTTTAAATTTTAATGTTGTGGTTCCATATAAAATATAATACCAATACTTCCAAAGAAAAGCAAATGAAGTACAAAATAAGATGCACCCATATCATAGCTTTAATACTACGCCATAATTTATTTCCACATCCACAACTATTTATTGTGCTAGCTCCTAATTGAATCAAATTTTGATTAATGCAAGGCAATGTTGACATTTTAGAACAACAAGAAAATGGCACCATATCATATCTCATCATTGCTGGGTCATCTGAATCTATATCTTCTCTGAGTAATTCCAAATTTACTTCTCGACTGAAATAGTTTCATCACAATAAAGCAACATAAAGGCAAACAATTTACATACGTTCTAATATTTTGATTAGTACTCTCTTCATTAATTTTGAACCAATCGTTGTAAGACTTAGCTCCACAACACTGTAGATTATATTGTATATCATCTATTAAACTTTTTGCAGATGGTTTTGAATAATAATGCTTCATCAAATATTTAAAATCTTTTTGAAGTTTACTACCTGCTGTTAAAGCAACTATTGCAAAAATTAGGGCTATGAAATTGAGTAATGCTGATATACCCATAGCCAGACGTTGATAACACAAGGTATATCCATAAATTTTATCCACATCTGGTGATCTACAATATTAATATTTAATACATAAGTTCCACTTAACTAAATGAATAATACATGTGAGTGGCCTTTAAACGAATTGCACTTGGCAAGCTGATAAAGCCGGCAATCAACCCTACAAGAGTTGATAAGTGACTTTTGGTTAAAATTAAAATTTCTGAGAACATAAACGTTGGAATTCCTGTCAATAAAAGTTGAATTACACAAATTAAAGATAAAGTCAAACAAAAACTTTCGGTTAAGACAATATTTGATACAACCATTTATCGAATTTTGATAACTGTTGGTAAGTGTCATTTGTCAGTTGAACTATTTTGAATTGTAGAAGGCAATTTTATATACATATTCATATGTTTTTCTCATTTAATTGCAATGTATGATTGTTAAGTGGACTAGGAATAGGTTTGGGCAATTTAAAATGCAATAATAAAATATGAATTTTATGAGTTGCAATTATTATTTAAAAAAAGAAATCTGCAGAAAGTACTACAATAAATGTACACTTTTTTAATTAAATGCAGAAGTGTAATATTGAAGAAAGGTGAATGGGTTTTTTCCATTAATTTTATACTATATTATTAAAATGAATGTATGTAAAAATTACTTAATTTCTTTTCTGAAGTAGTAATGGCATTTTGCATTAAAATGTGTTTTCTATATTTAAATTTAAAATATTTTATTTAAAGATTCATTATTCCATTGTTCTGTACCGATATCCTTCTTTTAAAATTAATATTAAAAGTTAATATTGCATTTTGAGTCTCCTAGTTCAGAGCCACTAACAACAATATATAAATATATATTGTGGCCTAATTTACACTGTCAATTTATTACTCAAACTTTGTACTCAATTTGTACTATAAATGAACTAATACTTCGTTCATGGTCTCGTATTCCAGAAAAAGAGAACAACCAAAGACATATAGGCAAAGTAAAACTGAGAATACAGTATGGGTTCTTATGCTGTAATAGGGTTGTTAGATGTCACTTGTTATATTGCTTTCTTTGAATACTAGAATGAATGGTAGATGGTGTAAAACTGTAAAAGATTAAGATGACTTAAAAGATATAAGCACAGTAGGTACGGTTTACATTAAATACACTGTACAAGGTTTATCAATTTGCACAGTAATTTGTAGCTGGTTTATTTAATAACTGTAATATCTTCTAAACATGTAACGGGTGTCCCAGTTTCAATGGTTTTCTATTGTATTTTGGTTAGAGATAGAATGTGCAGTTTTTGCGAATTTTGGCTACTTTTTTGAGAAAATCATCGTGGTGAAACCATTTTTCAATAGCTATTGCCATTTCTGAAATAGTACTGAAAACTGAAAAATATCAGAAGACCAGGATTATTAACTATTGGAGCACCCTGTATTTCTTGAAAATAATTTTATTTAATTCAACAGATTTTTTCTGCTAAATCTGTTGGTGGTGTGAGTTTTTTGATAGGTGGCGTTACCTTTAAAATATAAATCAAAGTTCCCTTTTTACTTTCTCTTACCTTATTGAATAGAGAAAGTATTGTCTTCGTCCAAAGTTTTTGATGTCAAAATTTTAGTGGAAATTCACGTTTTAGGGCTCCCTGAGACCGAAAAACATGTTTTTAAAAATTGATCTGTGTGTGTGTGTGTGTGCGCGCGTGCGCGTGCGCGTGCGCGTGCGTGGGGGTGCGTGTGTGCGTGCGTGCGTGCGTGCGCGCGCGTGAGTGCGTGCGTGCGTGCGTGCCTGCGTGCCTGCGTGCGTGCTGCGTGCGTGCGTGTGCGTGTGTGCGTGCGTGTGCGCGTCCGCGTGCGTGGGTGTGCGTGTGTGCATGCGTGCGTGCGTGCGCGCGCGTGAGTGCGTGCGTGCGTGCGTGCGTGTGTGTGTTGTGTGTGTGTGTGTGCGTGTGTATGTGTGTCTGTGCGTGGGTGGGTGCGTGCGTGCGTGCGTGCGAGCGTGCGTGCGTGCGCGTGTCCGTCTGATCAAAATATCTCTAAAACTAAAAGTCTCAGATAAACGAAATTTTATACATGTGTTTATATCAATCCTGGTACACGACTGCAACAATTTCACTCAAATCCAATAACTGGAAGTGCCACTTTACTCTTGTCGTGTTTTGGTTTTTCCCGATTTCCTCGAAATCGGCTGAAACGATTTTTTTTAAATTTATAGTATTTCTTAGCTATTTAATGTGCTTTAATATAATTAAAACACAGTGGTGGCTCGTGAGTTCTGAAAGAGGGCGGGGACAAGTAAAATCTTACCTATTTTTGTACATAAAATCCATTCTCCTATTTTTCAAGCCGGAAAAGACGTCAATGATTTTGTTGTCAGAATCCGGGATGGACTGGACGAACTTCTTTTCTATTGATAGGACTGCCAATGCGTTCAGCCGATCTTCTGACATTGTGCTTCTCAGAAAAGTTTTAATGTGTTTTAGGGTTGAAAAGCATCGTTCACATTCGGCTGTCGACATGAGCGTTGTACAAATAATATCCAACATTTTGTATGTTTCTGTCAAACTTTTTTTAGGTTGTTGTCTGTGATGAACACTAAAAATGGCAAAATACCAGTTACGTCACACATGTCATCGCATTCATAAATTTTTGAAAGTTCACTTTTTAATTTAACACTGTCCAACATAGGATAAGATTTCACAGTTTCATCAAAATGTTTATGGGGAAATGCAT
>JAHWXV010204182.1:0-11163 GCA_024586415.1 Phrixothrix hirtus | reverse complement strand
TACAATTTTGAGAACTTCTGAATTTAAGGCGTACTTTTTTATACTTCTGTTCTACCTCATTTGTGCAACTTTCACCCGCATAAAGCTAGTTTTACTAACTATACTTTACCTGTTGTAACCTGTAGAACAAATTTGCTTGCGAAATTTCTTCAAAAATGTATAGTTTTCGAAATATTAACAATTATTCTACTAAACCCGACACTGGCGTGCGTGCCGTACCGGATAGTAACATCATTGTCCTTGATGTGTATTACTCATCGGAATATCTTGAAGTATCAAACATATGTTTATTTTTGAAAATACAGATTTCGTCCTGAAGATAAAGTTAAAAGGATTTTGTTACTTTACCCAACATATTTTAGAACAATACTTCTCAATTTCCGTATACAAATCTAACAGGTAAGCGAAAAATTTAAAAAAAAATTCTGCAAAGCAAGATAAATAAATAAACAATGTATTTTGTAGCTGTTGTTTGTTCTGTTTATACTAGTAATTTTTAGGGAATAGCAGGTAGGCCTAAAAAGAATCGCTTATTTTGTTTATAATGTCTTCATTGAACACGTTTCAAATTTTAAAACGCATAACCGCACAAAGACGTTTTGTAACTCTAAGGGTGCAAATGATATTATTTCTCGAACTTGCGATGTTGCGCCGACAAGCACGCAGTGGAAAAGGGGGGTCCAAAGTTGACTATAAAGGTAGCTAAGCTAAGTTCAAGAAATTCGTTGTATTGGCACGGGGAAACGTCGTATTTAGAGGTCACCACTTCGTTAGAGTCGTTAAATTTACAGTGGAGAAAAAGGACAACGAAGATTCAAATTTCCTTAAACCGTAATGCGAAAAAACCGTAGAGTACTTACTAGATGGATGGTGAATCGTATGTCATTGGGTGTATCCTTCGATCAGGTCAATCGTAGAGTCACAATTTTTCAGTACCTACTTTAAATTATTTCTAGTAAATCTCTGAATGAAAGATTGGTTACTTATAAACTAAGAAATAATTGAATTGAATTCGGTATGTTAATACAATAAAATACTCTGTAGTGCGAAAGGTGCAATTCGTTAAATGCAAATTAAGTGGTTTAGATGTATACGTATGTAATGGTAAAATGAAAACATTATTTCAATTATGACTAAATTAGAGGACCGCTCGGTTTCTAATGTTTACACTTACTCTAAATTGAACAATAAACTCGGCCTCTAAATGGTAGCCTTTTCTTAGCTGAATAATTAAACTTAATAAAACTACAAAAATTATCTGAAATATCTATTTTCCACTTGACTGATATACTAGTCCTAGTGGAGTTTGTGAAAGGGGGTGGTTGTCTAGTCCCAAAGATAGGCGTCGAGCATTACTTGACAATAAAGTTAAAGTGGAAGGGTGTAACTTACATATAGTCCAAGGATTCTGAAGTTCCTAGAAGAAGTAGGTGGGCGTCAATATGCCCAATTTTTCAAAACTTCGAAAACTCACGGAACTTAAACATAGGTAACTCTTACATTGAACTAGTACATCGCCCCTGTAAAGTGCGAGTGTACACAGATACACTAACAAGGAAGCGTTGTTTATTCTCTTAAGTTCTAGCTTTGACTGACTATTCAGAAGCACTCCTTTCGGAACGCGAGGGAAAGCGAGAATTGTTCGTAACTATTTTTTAGAAATGCCGGTGTCTCGAAGGTTATGCATGTCTACGCATTTGATAACGTAATGGTGTTTTACAATACCTTGTTACATTGTATTCTATGGGAGTTTTAATTAATTTTTATTGTAACAAGAAAGAATTTAAACGCTATTTTGACTTGAATTAATCATAGTTTTAAATATTTAATTTTATGTTATTATTATTAGAATAACGCCGAGTTATTTTCAAATATTCTCGCAATTATTAGTATACATTCTGATATACAGGGTATCTCTAAATAATTTATTATTATGTTGGTCCAAAATTTAAGACCGGCTTACAAACGAAATTAATTGTGTTAATATCATGTCTGACATTTAAGGTGAAACGATTTGGAATCTAGTGTTTTTAACAAATTTTGATAACAAACAATGGAAGCAATCAGTATGTTTAAAAATTAAATATTAAAATGTAACAGCTAACTTACAATTGTTTTGTTATTTAAAAGATAGTAAACAAAGCTTAAGAACTCTTACAGGTCATATTACTACAAGCTCTAATAAACAAATGTTGCGTGTTTTTATATACATATATAATATATCAATAGGAAGTTTTTACTGCCGATGAATTAATAATTACTTTTATTTAACACACAGAATTATATTTAAAGCAAATGTTATCACTTAAATTTTATAAATTTAAAAACCGTTTTTGAAAAGAAACTTATAAGCAAATTTTGTTCAATAGGCCATAAGGACCCACAGTTTGCGCAGCGTCATTTATTTTTGAGACGCCCTGTATAGTAGTTACGAAGAATCTTAATTAATTAATTAGAATCTTTTAATCGATAGCAAGCACAAATGTTCGCTACTAATCGATTCCTTTGAACCCCTCTTCATCACACTTGACTATCAAATTTTAAAAGGTTTTATGGTCCGATATTTCGAAAAATACTTGGTTAATAACAGTTTGGTATAATAATTATATATTTTTGTTTTGATTGGAGTAAGGTGCTGTAAATATTTTACACAATTTACTCATCCACTTATAGTTCAAATAAAAAACACGATACCGTCACGGGTCCCGATGCCATATCCTATAGCACATTGCCTCATCTTGTGGACACATAAAAGACACACTTACTAGAATTCCTTATTACTGTTATGTCCAGCAAAGCTCATCAAAAGCGTGGGCAGGTGATTTGTGTCGATTCGCAATTAAAATATGGAAACTCTAAAACAGATGAAAGCGGTGCAAGTGGATATCGTCAAATAACTTTATTCTGTGGTTTAATTAGATGGTTGGAAAAGGTGTGCAGCTATAGATTGGTATGGTATCCAGAACGGAATCTTCTACTCGATGACTACAAAATCGATTTCCGTGAACACTGTTCCACAGTAGATGCCTTAATATATTTAAAACATTTTATTCTAGACAACTTTCCAAGCTAACGTCTCGTTCCAGTCCCTCTAAATCTTGAAAACGGTTATGGGGTTTACAAAATTATCATCTTCTCTAAATTTGAGTATGATTCTATTGTTTGTGATTTTGCTACAAATTCGTTTCGCAAACTATTAGACATAATTCCGCTAGTACAAATAGTACCATTGAAAACTTTAGAAGTGCCTCCGATATCGGTCTTATGGGTGAATGAAGTGTACCATCTTTGCACACAAAGGCATCGATACTCTTAACTAACTACCTATTAAGATAAACTGTAACAACAAATTTCAAATATTTCATTTTTTATTAGTTAAATTGATTTAGGATCTATAACTAAGCATCCATCATCATCATCACCAAACCTGCCACTGTAGCAAAACTCCTCAAAGTAACTAAGTTATTTTCATAATTTACTTCAGTATACTCAATTATATTTTCTGAAACATTAATTTGAGTATCAATAGCTTGTTTTATCCCTTTGCCACCATGTAACCCTGGTAATATAATTTACGTAATTTTATTCAAATTACAGTAATCCAGAAAAGACCATTTATTTAGGCTTTGATTGGAATTTTTCAAGAAAGTCCGAAGAAAATTATTTGATTCACAAGATTTTGTGCTTTAAGTTTATTTTCCCAGGTTCTTAGATATAACTGTGCTAATATTATTTATGAGACTTGAACCAGTCGCGTTCGTTGGTAAATTCTCTTCTGATTATCTTGAAATTTTTTTAATAGATATCTTAGAATTTTAGAAATTAGAAGAAGGAACAATTTTCGTTCACTTCGAAAAGTTTAATGTAGTAAGGAGCTAACTTTTCGGATTTCTCGAATTTGAGGTACTCTTCTCGACCTCTAAAGCAATCTTTAGTGCCAGACCTAGACCACAGTTTCAAATTACATGGACTTTTTATGCGTATCCGTTTAGGAGCAGATTATGGAAATTCATCCCTAGGCATCCCTAAAACTAATATTGTTCCTTTTTACATTTCACTTATTTAATTTTAAATTTCATCTGAACATACAGATTCAGCCTTATTTTATATTAACCTTATTGTTGTCCATTATTCGTATCAAACAATTTTAGTGAAAATGTTATTCTTAAATTAATTCAAAAATGCTACTGTGAATAGTTTTTCGTCAGTAATTACATTGATATTTTTAACTTTATTTACACTAATTATTATCATTTACAAAATTTACTGAATTTGATTTTTATTAACTTAATTTAGTTTATACCATTAAACATAGTTAGTATTTTGCGCTTTAGTTATTTTTAGCAAGACCTTGCTTAATTCTTTATTTCCAATTTTATTACATTATTTTGACTACATGTAATTTATTTGTGCTATTACATAGTTTGATTTTTGTACAACACGTTTATACATGTTAATAAAGAATTAGATCGTACCTATTTTATTTTTACTAACGACGCTCACCTACTTATGTTCAGCCGTCAGCTAACAAAATTGAACTGCGATATTTCAATCGCGATTTTGTGAAATCGCCGATACATTAAAGTTTTATACTCATGCTGTGACGTTTTGCTCGAATTATTATTAATTATGAGATCAATACCTAAATTTTCATAACTAAATTTTTTTCGATACACATAACTAATTAGAAATCAATAATTGGTAAAACGTTATATAACAAAAATGTATTAAAATAACGAAATTCATAAGTCCCTATTAATATATACATTCTATTAATTAAAACAAATGTTAAAATATTAATTAAAAATTAAAGTAAATTGGAAACTTAAAAATAATTTCAAAATAAAATAAATAATTCAATACTATCAGGTCCCTCTAGTGATGAAATACAAAAATAAAATGTATATATTAAATATGAACTTGGAATAGAATGAAATATATTATTTAAACAGAAAACTGTAGGATTCTATTAAATAGATAAAATAATTTAGGTATAAAGCAACCTGTAAAATACGTCAAAATAAAACAACACTCACACACAGAGGGAAATATGTAATTCAACTTAAAATAAAACATAACATTGATAAAATCTTTCTTTGGCCTATAAGATATGGAAATAGTATAAAAGCCATAACAGAATGGATGCAAAACAAATTAGAACATTTTCAATGCTTAAACTTTACCTCTAGTAAATAATCTTAATTTCCCTGTACATAGATATTTCGTCACGACTCGATCCAAGAAGCTTGTGGTTGCAGCATTCTGGAACGTTTCACAGAATGTACGTATTCATAAGGATTTTATAGGCCTCCAATTTAGCCCTATAAACGTTTTTTTAAAGGACTATAATGAGGATACGCACTCCGTGTTGACTCCCGTTGTAACAACAGTCTGTTGAACATCTTTCATCTATTGTAATTGCAGTTAGAACCATCGCAAAAACTACATATACGAGGAATGGAATTTCTTGTTCGGATGCCGTCAAACCTTGAGAAGCAGTATCTATAGATTATATAACATTTTTCGTAGGCCTTTTACTTATTGAATCGTAGGATATAAAGTTATTTGATCATATCCCCATATACGAAATCAAGTTACTTGTTAATCAACTCCATTATCATTTTATATCCCTCGGATTCCACTTACATGAACAAAATACACGATTATGTGCAATTTTCATGAGAAATTTCACGTAAAAGGTGGAATAGACCTACATATATCATAGAACGTACGAATGTAGATAGTTATATAAAGTGAGACAAATATTGAATGTATTTATAAAAATAAATTCATTCTTATTGAATTCAGTAACGAAAAATGCGTTACTTGACTAACGTATAATATGTCCACACATATAGACAGAAACACAAAATATATACCGAGATAGCACCATACGCTTACACTCGAAGATATCGATATAGGGTCTACGAATCTTCGAACAAGCGAACCAATATGAAATCACGCAATCATATCTGACTGAGAAAAGTGCTAGCGGGTAGGAAATTGAACTAAAAATTGGTCCGATCCAATACATTTTACACCGACATCAATTCATAAAGATTGAAGATTTGAGTAACAAAGCTAAAACAAGTCATTAACTTAAAAGTCGTTGCAACGTACCGGTTCCAAATTAGTCGGTGAGAATCAGCACTACCTCTGTCGATGAAAAATCCCTTTTACGTATTGGTCAAAACAACGAGCACTTATAATCTGGAACTTCTCGCTGTATGGTAGGCATTAGAATTTTATTTGATATCACCTTACCAAGATTATTTTTAGATTCTCTAACCATGTAAGTTTGATGTTAGTAGTGATAACATCGCCATTAATTCGTTAATGTTGACCTTCTCACAACCACAAATTCTATCGAGTGAATGACAGAAATATTACCTGACTGCGGGTTTCTAATCATCTTTATATAATAATACAGCTCAGATTGCCGCATGAAGGTTAAATGGAAAGGTTATTCGCATTTTGCATGAAAAGTCAAACATACTTATATTAACGATTTCAGATACAAGTGTCATTTACCGACATGCAACTCAATAAGATAATATCATATTGGCGAGTAGATATGTCCAATCAGTTATCTAGAGGAGAACATGTAGTTCTCATTACGACTGAAAATTGGATATATTTATTTAAATTGAGTTCATTTGTTTTAAATTAAGTTTTCCATCTTTGTGTGATGTGTGTAGTACGCCAATTACAATGAACCACATTTTTGGGGAAGTGTCGCAAATACAACAATCTATATGTAACCCTAAGTCTCTTGATCAGTTATCTCAGCATTTGGTGCGTTCAGCAATGGCATTCTGCAGTTCATAAGGAAAACTAGTCTTATTCACAAAATTTATATCGCACATCGTATAGGAAGATATAATCGTTAATAATCCACAGTAAAGTTACCCTATATAAAAATTTACAAGTAGTATTCCAGAACATTGGATTGTACTATAAACTGTCACATGATCTAGACTCATGAATTCAAAATCGTGTCCTTAAAAATACATGGAAACTACTTGTCGTTATGGAGATATTACAATTTAAACAAACCTTATTTTATTAGGATGATCATGTGATTTTTTTTGGTCTGTTTTATATTCATAGTTCACTATTTTCTTATTTATTTTTACGATTTTTTTTGGCATTTTGGCTTTAAATCGATTTAAATAGATTAGACCTTAATTATATGACCTATGATATGTTAAATTCAGCATTTGCCTATTATGTATGAGATTGTAAGTGTAGTTATTTAATCACGTTGGTTTACTTTACTAAACTGCTCACCTAAATTAAATTTTAATATTAATTGTGATACTGTAATATTAATGCAGACTTATGACTTCCTTTTTACAATTTTACTAAGTATAATTAATAAACTTTATATTTTAATTATTTACTTTATGCTACTATTGAGCCATTTTAAGTGGCCTTTATACCTGATTTGGTTATCGAAAGAATAGTGTAACGAAACAACTTCATTCTTTTCAAACCTTTATTTATATTCACTAATATTAGGATTACTTATATACACTTATTTATTTAAATATTTATTTGGCAATATACTAATAACAAACGTTTATATTTCTATTTATATGTAACAGTAAATAACAAGACAAGATTCTAATTAAAACTAAAAACAAAGGTAATTTAATCTGCTATTTACATAGAAAGGGTAAATTCCAGAAAAGTAAGGATGAATGTCGAATAAACTTAATGATAATAACGGTGTAATAAATTGCAAAGCTATGTCTAATTGACAGATATCGTTACCAAAATGAGTCATTTATGATTAAATCATCTATCTTAATTATACGAAACCTTCTGGATTGTTCCAGAATGTTCCATTGAGTTTTTTTGTTTCTAATTTTTGTTACAATAGTGTATACAATAATTGTATTTTATTTTGGTTTCCTATAAAACTCAAAACAGGTTGTCCAAAACGTTTTGATGAATTTAATGTTTAACAAGTTTATGAGCATATACATGTATTTTTATTTTATTTATCGCTGCTTTAGTTTTATTAAGTTGATACTAGACAGACTTTAACGAAGTGAACGAGTTTCGTCGATAGTTCATTTAAGTAGGAGCAATTTGGAACAAATTCTTTGGCATTATCGATCGTTTCTCAAATATTTAATTTCCTTTCCTTTTATTTCCGCAATTATACCACTGAACTACTATTAAATTAATTTCGGGTTTTGTATTTGTATTTCATATATCGTTAATTTAGATGATTTAAAAAGATTAACATAAATGGTTTGCCACTAATACGTTACATATTTATTAATATTAATAAATGACCGAATATAATCCTGATTTAATCAAAATAAGCCATCTATTACAACTGATGGGTTTTAAGATTCTCAATTGATTAGCTCTCACTATTAAGATACCACTTTACTAATTAAAAGTGCTTCTGAACAGATTCGATTATTTGAGTGATAACCAATATTTGGTATTATCAGACGCAAAGGAATTCGCCATGGCAAGGCAATTTGGGGTACAGTGTAGCGTTCATTTACGGTAAAACGGATTACTCCATACATATAGGTTTCGAATTAGAAGCTTACACTTTTATAAATACTGGGACATGAATAAATTTCTTTTACGAAGTTTTTAACTAAACGTTACTGTTTTGACATTTATAGATCTTAAATTTACGAGAGTAATAATATGTTATAGCCTTTAAATGTAGATGAACCACATTAATTGTAAATTTCCTAAAACTTTTCTAAAAATATAAACACTTAAAAGGTTAATAAAGATAAAAACTTTTCTATTATGTATTTATTGTTACCCGAAAGATTACATTATACAGGGCCTAACAAAAGTATAGAATAAATTCAATAAATCTGTAATAATTGTTTGTTTCTTCAAGAAAAGCCCGGACACATTGAATTTTGATTTTAATTGCGCGTTTTACACACACACACACACATTAAGCGTTTACACAGGGTATCTCCATCGACATTTTATTAAACTGAAATGTATAAATTTGTTCGGCTTAGTAGGTATCCCTTAATTTTCTAAATTGAACAGTGTATAATATATTAAATCTGTGTCAACTAGTACTTAAAAAATCAGCGTTAAAGCAATCCTACCAAGAAAAAACACATCGAGTTTAATTTCCTAAAAACACAATTATCATGACGATTTATTTTAAAATACTATATAACAATAATTTAGTACTAACTCAAGTTATATAATTGTGTGAATAAAGTGAATAGAACATGTCAAAGCAAGTGGTTAAAGCGTTGATCATTAACCGTTTGGTAATGTGCCTGTGGCTTTAGAAATTTGTTTCGTACATTTGTAGAAACATCTTAGAACGTATGAATCGGTCCTTCGCACAAATACAATTTCTAAGCTTCTCGGGCATTTATAGTTTATTGCATGAAAATATGCGATCTTCTAAGTAGTTCAATACAAATAAATTTATAGGTGTAGGTCAGGTCATCTGAAAGGTCAATCAATAAAAGCTTTTAGTTCAATCCATTTGCTTAGAAATACAATATTTAAATATTTCCGAAGTTGAAGGGAATAGTAGCGTGGAGCTACATCTTGTTGAAACCAAATTTCTTCACTGGGTAGATTATAATCATTTTTATCAAGATGTAAAGTATCCAATGCGGGGATTAACTGAAATTGAAGAAAGGTCCTAAAATACAGTCCCCAAGCATGCCTGCCTAAACGTTAACCTTTTCCGGATGTTGTGTGAACCTCCCAAAATTGCATGCGACGATCAAAATCGTCCTAATAACCATAGTTATTTTGTAAAGATGCCATTTTTCATGTAATATCCAATGAACTGTCGTGTGAAACAGATACTGAGCGCATCATCTATAGTTCTCGTCGTAGAACGTGGATTTTCTTGAACAAAAGGTAATATATTCATTGACATCTCTTCATTTACAGTTGGGTGTCCACTTTTCGGTGCACCTGCACCTCTCACGTGTCCCAATTCCCTGAATTAAGTCCCAATTTTGGAGATTGGAGATCTCAGGATAACTTTTAAGAAATAACAGTCGCATCTCTTCGTGAGTACATTGGTAGTCGCCACAGCATTGTAAAAAATGAAATTTTATATTTAAATTTAGTACTTTACTAACACGTCCTAAGTTAAAATCGAATAACCAGAAGTTTCACTTTATTCTTGCGATTTTTAGTTTTTTTGAAATCTTTACTTTCTCTTACATATATGAAATATAGTTTAAAGAAAGTCATGTTTTCGGTCAAAACTTCCGATGTCCAGTTTTTAGCGGAAATACACGTTTTTAGGTCCCTTGAGTCCGAAAAACATGTTTTTAGAAATTGGTCTGTGTGTGAACGTGTGTGCGTGTGTGCGTGTGTGCGCGTGTGCGCATGTGCGTGTGTGCGTGTGTGCGTGGGTGCGTACCTGCGTGCGCGCGTGTGCGCGTGCGTGTGTGCGTGCGTGCGTGTATGCGTATGTGCGCGCGTGTGCGCGTGCGTGTGTGCGTGCGTGCGTGTATGCGTATGTGCGCGCAAGCGTGCGTGCATGCGTGAGTGCATGCGTGCGTGAGTACATGCGTGCATGTATGCGTGCATGCGTGCATGTATGCGTGCATGCGTGCATGTGTGCGTGCGTCCGTGCGTCCGTGCGTGCCTGCGTGCGTGCGTGCCTGCGTGCCTGCGTGCGTGCGTGCGTGCGTGCGTATGTGCCTGCGTGCGTGCGTGCGTGCGTTCATGCGTGGGTTCGTGCGTGCGTGATTGCGTACGTGCGTGCGTGCGTGCATGCGTGCCTGCGTGACTGCGTGCGTATGTGCGTGCGTGAGTGTGTGCGTGCGTGAGTGTGTGCGTGCGGGCACTTTCCTGTAAGAATTTCGTTAAAATCTAGTGACTGGAAGTTCCACTTTATTCTTGTGATTTTTAGATTTTTTACAATTTTTTCGAAAACGGCTGCAGCGATTGTTTTTAAACTCACCAAGTTTCTTGCGCCTGTAATGCTATATTACATGAACAAATTGGTTTCTCTGAGAAAATTTGTTGAAGTGCGTTATTGAGAAAAATCTCTAGAGGTAAGCAAGGTTTTGCCTTGTGAGTAACTTGGATGGGTGATCGTTCCAATTATCGTCCTCAAAATAAAAATAAATTAATATTTTAATAATTTGTGTGCATTATTTACATACTTAATTACTT
>JAHWXV010204173.1:0-12587 GCA_024586415.1 Phrixothrix hirtus | reverse complement strand
CTCAACTGTACTGTTAACACTGGATCGGTTAGCCTCTGAAAGAGAAGGTTTGATAAAACTATCGTCTGCTTCCACCTTAGGTTCCATACTTTCAACCTTGTTATGCAGGTCTTCTAGATCTGAGGAGTCCACTTGAGGAACAAGACTATACGAAAATTCCTCGTATTTGTCCATAATCGTAGTTAACCTTTTCATAAAGTCAGCTTGTAGCAATCTCTCCGAGTCGGAAATCGGATTCGAATGTGAAATTCAAAGACCGCTACTAAAGTTTCAATTTCGAGTAATTGAGACTGAGGGATGTCCTCTTTGAGAACTTTTATCTTCTGCTCGACAATGGTTAAGTCATCGATAATGGCTGCCGAATCTTCAGCAAAAGTAAACGGATACTCCGTTGATGTAGGAACAACTAGTTTTTTTAAAAGAACTTTCTGTAGACGCTTCCTCAGTGTATATAAGTCGCCTTCAATGGATAGGTTACGTCTACGCAATTCGTAATGGATTTGTGGCAATGTCGTCAAGGTAGTCCGCAACATGTAACCTATGATTATAGTCTTTCTTATTTATGTTTCTTAATAGTCAGATGCTCAATTCAACATACAGTTCAAGGACTAACTTGGAAGGAAATAACTTTCCAAAATTATTTTGAAAATACGGCTTAATCGTACTAACCAATACACCAGACTTTACACAAAAGTAATTAAAACAGTTCTTCACCAAGAACAAAATTCAACTCTACTGACGTTCAGCCGAACTCCAATTAATTTGCTAGCATCTAATATTTGAAAATGGCAAAAAAATAGTCAAGTAATTATATAGTATCCTGTATGTAATAAATAACCTGTATACATAAAACAAAATTATGTCATTCACAATGACAGCTTAACTGACAATCAAACTTTCACAAACGTCAACGTTAAAATGACCAACCTGCCAAATAATAATTCACTAGAAAAGGAATTTTTTTCAATCATCAGTGCTAAATTGACAAACTTACGAAACACTAAATCACTAGAAAAAAATTGAATTTTTTCCAAACATCACTTTTAAAATGACCAAATTAATTAAAAGATATAATTATCCTCAATGCTCAAATTATTATTAAGCACAGTGAATCTTGTGATATGCTCACGTTAAATTAACAAATTAGTCTCTAATTTAACGTTATAGTGGAGATTAACAACTTCCTTCACACTTCCTGGAACGATTAGATTCTTAATCGACACGGACCTGAAAGAAACGCGTCTATCGTGTTTTTTTATACGACTACAAAACCAACCAATTTATTTACTCTTATCTCATTAAATTTCCATTTATATCCTCTTTTATTTCCCGTTGTCCTGTCAACAACGCCGTTAAAGAAGAAAAGATTTTGTCGTTTATTAGCGGAACGCCACCAAAATCTGACAATTGATATTAATATTTTACAAGTATTTTATTTTTGACTATCATTACCACAGAACATTTAAACAAATAGAACTAGCATATGGCAGTTTTAAAGCAAGGAATAATGAAGCATTAGTGGGGCATTGAATTTAGCATCTTTTAAAAAGTGCAACAGATGGAACTGCTGTTGTTTAACTAATTTAGGCAGGGTAGTATTCAAGTAAATATATATTTTTGTTTTAACTGTGTTTGACTAGGAAACGACTTGTGCGCCTGGAGGTTCAAGAGTGCCTAATGTTATTACATAAAGATAGAATTTTTTCTAAAAGATTAGCGTTACCTCTTACATATAAAAACAATAAATAAATTCACTTCAACATTGCAATCATATATTAGTAATAAATTCGAGCGAACAGTAGAAATAATAAACATTTTGAATTTAAAAATGTGTTACGCTGGTCAGCGTATATAATGGAAATGTTACACAAATTTAATAACAAATGATTTTATTGCTATACAACCTGTATAACTTTAAGGGGCTGTAAGTTTGTACCATCTGGAAGTTGATGGAAAGTCATGAAGGCAGTGATCTCTGGCTCCTGACAGTAATTTACCTGGGAAGTAGAAAGACACTAGACTGTCGTTTGATTTTTTAAAATAATACACAAGTAGCAATGCGGTAAGAAGTTGAAAACCGATTTTACAAATTACTGCTACCGAATTACAGTATAAAAACTTTATAATTTAGAAGAACTGATTAAAACAAACTGAATTTCATTAACTTGATAAAATAAAATTTCATTAAAAAATAAATATTGATACAAATTTTGAATGATACGATTACTAAAATTTTGCGGCCGAAATAATAAAATTTATCCGAATAAATAGCCCATAATTTAGAATGCAACTCAACCTAATTATGTAGGTTTAAAAGAAGTAACGAGGCGCTTGACATCGTTCTCGACTTCTCTGAAGATAAAACAGTATCTAATACACATGGTGCTTAGGCCGAACGTAGAAATTTCATAAAAGTACTGTCAATGATATCCTAAACTGTTGCCATGTTAATGTAGATAATCTGCTCAATAAAAAAATATCAGCTGAAACCTTCAAAAATAAAATGGCCATTGATAAAATTTCCACTGATTACAGCGGTTATTAACTTTACTAATAAAAGTAATTAAAATTCAACACACCCATTTTAGGAAATATAATACAAAGCACACTTTACCAGAAATTATTACTGCGGTGTTGTTTGTAATTTTTCAGAGAAACACCAAACAAATGCTATGAACTCTTTATCCTTTCTACCACAAAAAAAACTACTGGGTCCTAGAATATAATATATATTAAACATGATTCCTAGGATTCGTGGGGATTGGAGAAATGTATGTGTGCGAGTGCGTGGGCGTGTATGTGTCCATGCGTGTGTGCGTGCGTAAATGTAAATTAATATTTTAATGATTTGGGAGCATTATTTATAAATATAATTACTTTTTTTTCAAATTTTTAAGCTATCCTTGCTTAACTTAAAATTTAATTATAGTTTAAGTACATTCATACATCTAGGAAATTATAAATGGATGAATTATTTATGCTTATAAATTAATTTTAGGGCTTACAGTGTAGCTGTATAAGAATTTAACAAAGATTAATAACTTCAAATTAATTTTAGAATGGGTAAGATTTTTGATTTAAGTAGTACACTTGTGTTTTACAAAATTGAATTCAAATTGAATCCCCCAATATTTGTTGTTAAAATATAAATTGTCAATTTTGATGCGATAAAATTTACAATTTGCCAATAGAACAGTGTATAAGGTACTTCAATAAATAAAAGCGGTACCGATACATTTAAATGTCCAGAAATCTAAGCAAATCTGCATTAAAAACTATAACTATTAAATTGATTGTTTAATTTAAATTAATAGAAGCATTTCAATTTATGTACCTGTATAAAAAGGACAGGTAAACAATTTTCATATGTATCTGAATCCATTTTATTGTAAACAATGACAATGTTTTTCTGGTAGAAAACATTTATTATCACCACCAGTATGTAATAATACAAAACGAGGCCTAAAACCATTGATTTGTTGAGTACCTGAAATAGCTAATTTTCTTATATTTTATTGACTATATGCCTTACATTCACTCATGATTCATCAGTGTACGTTATACTTCTTCCTAAAATGGAACACGTCGTTAATAGATTATCAAGAAAATATGCATAGTCAAGTAGGCATCTGTAAGAGCACTTGATAGTTTAACAAGAAAGAATCTAGCAATTATTAAGCCACACCCTGTAGATATTTCGTACATCGATTTATATTTAATTTCAAGAATATTATGATTTTCTTTCTTATCCTCGGTATGCCCTTGAATCAGTGTCGCGATGTCTCCGGAGCCAGTCTAGGTTCAGCAATTGTCAAAATAAATGAACCATTTATCAAGCACTGCCTTTTTGTTAGTGAAGCTATAAACTTTTATAAAGATTTTCTTAAAATATAATGTGAATTGTAAGTTTGCTTTAGCGTTTTCCATTTAGTTAAGTTTTCTATATCTAAATATAGATATATTTCTTTGATCAATGTTGCAACTAATATAATATTTAATATTAGGTTATATCATGATTTATAAGAAGTAGTAGTGGAAGAAAATTAATATAAAGAGGATTAGTAATCATTTTCATTTAATTAAATTTTCTGTTTACTTATGCTTGGCGCTACTTTTAATAATATTAAGAAAAGCTTTAAGAAGCTAATATATTTAAGAATTGTGTATATGCGCGTATACTTCCAAAGTTGGACATCCTTCAGTGTTTCAAATGAATTAGGTAAACTAGATTTGCAATTCAAAATATAGAAGATGAATCTCGAGTTGAAATATTAAGTCTAAGTAAAAAGAAGACGAATTTCATTTTAAATACATTAGTGACCTACTAGCGCGATTTCAAAACCAATTGTAAAAATATGTGATAACAATTTCGATGAAGGATAAAGTATGATATGCACTTAGTACGAATAAAATAAGTATCAATAATTAAATAAAATCCAATTTACTTCAAAGAAAAAAGGCATATTGTACACGTTGCTGTGTGATTGTTTATAATTTAGATTTGAATTATTACGTTCGTAAAGAGATAAACAATTAATCATACAAGAAGAAAGTAATAAGATTAGACTGAATTAAGTAATATTAAAGTCAATTTTTCATGAATTAAATGTTTGCTAGCATAATTTGAATATTGATCTACAGAATATTTGGTTAGTGAAGTAGAAATCAAAATGGAATAAATACATTTCCTTCTTTTTATACTAATGTTATTCCATCCCTACGTTATGTGATTGCTTATAATTTAGATTTACTTTATTATGTAAGTAAAGAGATAATCGTACAAGTATATTTACATGTGTATGTATTTATATTGTTGTAGTTACATCATTTATTATCAGAATTTTGTTAACTTCACTCAAATGTTGTGTCCAACATTATCGATATTAAGAATAATGAATCGAGTTACGTTAATTGTAGTAATAGTGCCGAGCAATTAATTGAAGTAAGTAGTTCATCTTTAAAAGTCATTCAATCTGCATATGATATTTTAGTCCGTCAATGTATATCCATTGCAGGTTGCAAACGGCAGGGCTTAAAGTTGAAGACGTGCAGTTGTCGACGATTTAATTCTCCTCAGCCACTACTGTTGGTGAACAAGGTTCTAATCTTTCAAAAACATCTTAAGAATATTAAATTTATCATAAAAGGTTCCTTCAAGCTGCTATCGCGATTGATAATCCTAGATTAGTAGAAACTAAACAATTATAATGTGTGGGCTATAAAAGATATTTGGGGACGTTTGCCGTTAACTTATATACATACATATACATATATAATTCTATTTGAAACACTTGACGGGGGAATTTCTATCAGGAACTAGACAACGTCGTCAAAGTATTGAATGTTCAACTACAACTACCAAAACGATCTGATCGAATTCGTTGGATTGATGTCATTAATGCTTTCAAATTTTGTTTAAGAAGTGAAGTGTGATGATTCTAGGGTTTTATGGGATCGAAACTTTATTCGTTTTGAGTGAATTACTGTATTTTATTTCTTGACGGCTGTCCCAGTCGAAGATGTGGCATACGTTCAAGTAGCACGGGGCGTAATTATTTATTCATAATTAAGCTTCACATGATCGCAATGTATATTTATAACACTTGTTTGATAGAACTATTTTCGTACCAAAGTCTATATTTTATATTTACGAAAGCTTTAATTATATACGTCTTTTATTTGCTCTTTAGGCAGTCGTAAAATAATCTTTTCGATTTATTTCTAAATCGTAACTACTTTATTAATTCAACAATCGATTTTCAAACCTTTAATTATATAAAACGTTCTCTATGTACATAGTATGACAATTAAATAACCGAACTTTTTAGATGTAGAATAATAAAATACATATTATATTATTGTCAAAACATTATATTTATTCGAAATAGGTTCCATTAGAGTCAATACAACGTTTGGAATGATTAACTAAAGCATGCATAGATTTTTTATGTCATCTGTAGGAATGTTCTTAATCACCTGTGTCACGGCCGCTTGAATGGCTGGAATATCATTATAAAAGGTTCCTTTCATTGCAGTTTTTAGTTTAGAAAAAAAAAATAGTCACACTGATAGATCAGGCGAGTACGGCGGGTGGTTGATGACACAAATTTGTTTTTGCATCAAAAATTCACGAACTTTTTTGGTTCTGAGGTGGTGCATTATCGTGCAATAAAAGGAGCTGTCCTTCTGGATATTCAGATCTAACTCGAACAATTCTCGACCACAAACGATGAAAAACTTGTAAATAGTATTCTCCAGTGTTCACTTTCTGGAACAAATTTCTTGTGTACAACACCTTTTGAATCATAAAAGGTTATCAACATTGTCTTGATTCTTGACTTCTGAAAACGTAATTTTTTTGGTTTTGGTTCGCCTTTCGACTTCCATTCTGCAGATTGACGTTTAATTTCAGGGTCATATTTAAAACACCATGTTTCATCACCAGTTATAATCGAATTAAGAAAATCTGTGTCGTTTTCAGCAGTTTCAATGATGTCCTTACAATGCTCTACACGAGCCATTTCTTGGTCTTCATTTAATTGATGTGGTTTAAACCATGTATAAACTTGTGTACGAGATAAACAATCAAAACCATACACTTTTTTCATCAATTCGTACGTCTCAGCAAAATTTTTTTCAAGTTTAACACAAAATTTAATATATACTCTTTGTTCCATTTTATTTTGACGACACAAGCATTAAAACTAATGTCACTCAAATGAGTGTAAAATTCTAACCTATCAGCCAATTTGCATGAACTTTGGCGCATTTGACAGAAGAAAGCTGCATCTTTCTAACGCTATAAAACGTTCAACAGATGGCGCTTTGTGTTCTATCATTTAAATAAAAAGTTCGGTTATTTAATTGTCATACTGTGCATATCTAATATTTACATATCCTAGATCTAACATTCGTATATTTCTAATCGTGCTACGGATATATTATCTAGCACTCCTCTAAGATTTGCATATATATATATATATATATATATATATATATATACACACACACACACAAGTACAAATAGATCAGTACTTAAAAAACAATATTTAGATATAATACCAATATTTTCGGGATCGGGCGTTATTCCCAAGGTTTATAGAAATAAGCAAATGATTTTGAGAACAAGTATTTAATGTCAACAATTTTATCAAGGATTCAGAGACAAACAGCTATAAAATCTCCAGTTGTTTCATTCATAACTGGAATATGTTGAAGAATGCGCTAATTGAGGCATATTGTAATAAGTGAGATATGTATACGCTGAATATGGAAATATTAATCATATAGTGAATTTGTATTTGATTTTCACAATCGTAATTTCATACATAAACAATAAATTAATGAAGCTAAAACACTAGTTTATTATTTTAAGAATTTAATTTTGAGAGTGTTACTAAAGAGATTTAAGAATTGTGCGGGTCAGTACGTGCGAGCCAAAAATCCAGTAGATTTAAATCAGGCTGGAAATATGTTAACAAATGATTTTCAATATGAAACATGATTTTAATTCAAGTAATAAAATGTTCACACCTCAGTATAAATGAAATATTAATAAGGGTATAATAAACTGCAATTTAAAATATTTAGTAAACCTAATAATAAGAATCACACGTTTAAAACAAACGCGAATGAACCATTCATAAATAAAACTTAGCAACCTAATTATCAAATGAATAAGCAACAATTTCAAAATAAAAATCCCATATATTAAAAAAAAATTGTCATCAAATAAGAATCCTAATTTAAATAGTAATCAAAATTATTATCAGCCCACGCCTATGAGCATTTGTACCAACAATATATAACCAGGACCGTCTCGACAAGTTACAAACTTCGCTATAAATAATAATTAAGACAGAAGTTATAATTTAAATGAATAATTTAATGAAACTTCACAATTAAATAAAGGAAACAATCCGAACCAAGAAACTGGAAATTTTTTAGAAGATGCCTCAGAAGAAAGAAACTCCCAAATATTTAATTAATGAATGTTACAAATACTTTAAATAACCTCCCGAATATTATATTACCAGAACATAATTTTAAGGTTTTAATAGATACAGGCGCTACAAAATATTTTGTTAATTTTAAAACAGCGTTTAAGTATTTGTTGCTTTCGTTGAAGAAAGACGTGTTTTATATACGTTTGTGAATGCCATACATGTAGTTTTATTAATACAAATTATTTAAGTATTTAGTAAATTAGGAATACCTGCTCGTAATGAGTACATAACAGTTATTTAGTATTGTGGTTTTATAGCTAAAAATTCCGAAAATACAGTTATCTTATTACAAAAAGTACGGATTTATTAGCAGTGTTTCAAATCGTGATGGTTTTTTTGACTTAACTTGTTGAATACTAAAATACAAGAATACGAGTAATTGCTTTTCTCTTCTTTTTACCATTTCATTTAATAAATAAATGTTTAAAACGTGCGCAAAGCGATAAAGTTTAAATATGAAAAATACCAAAAGGATTATTGACTATCAAGGTTAAACGGAAACTAATTAAGTCAAAGTACACCAATATTTAAGTTAAAATCAGAACATTAGAAAAAAGGATTTTGTATTTAAAAAAATTACTAGTTCAGTTAAATAAAGAAAATAAAAACATTAAACCGAAAATCAATTCTATAATTAAACAAAAATATAAATAGTCTTTAATTATTAAAAATACCTCTTCCGAAGAAATTCAAACAAGCAGAAATCGCATTGCAAATGAAGATAAAAATCTGTATCAAAAGATATTGTTGGTCACAATAACTCAAATTTAACAATTGGAACTACTAATACAGTGTATCCGCGATATAAAAAGCATTATTTAACACACGTGTACCAAGCCCTTTGTGAACATAAACCTGTAGGAATTTTTAATCTAAAGTAAAAAAATTTTCGTAAATTTTCGCGTAAAAATCTATTATGGATACAGACCTGCAATATCCTTTACCGTGAAACGTATTTAAAAACATAAATATGACTGTTTTTGTTGATAAAATATCATGTTACCTTCACTATTCCAGTACTTTTCCGAGTCAAGGTCGCCAGCTGTTTTAATAAAAAGTAGTCGAACGTAGTTTTTTAAATCATCTAAGTTTTCGTGTATGTGGTAAAACACTATTGCTTATTAATTATAATTATTTACGCGTTAATTATTATAAACTTATTTGATACATATCTTAATTTGTATGAACGTAGTGCCATGTCAAAGATGGATTAATTGAGCGCGTTCACCATTCACTAGAAGGATCCCGCTTCGCGACAAAACAAAAAAAAATGTCCGGCCAGCCCTAGTGCCGCGGAGGCTAGGGAGTTGGGTGTAGTTACGTGAAAAAGAAGACGGTCGCTACAGCCGTCGAGAAAATCATCGAGATTGGGGTACGCAAGCTCCACTTCCCGTATCGTAGAAGGAAATCCCGGAATTGATGCTGGCGAGCGTCGACGGATTCGAAACTGGTACGAGCTCACGTAGGAAGTAACCTGAAATGCCTAAAGAAAGAAAAGAAGATAGGCGCCACACACTTGTAATTGGAAACGCTAGTGTAAATCTGGATGCACAAGAGAGAAACCGTCGTAGATTATTTCGGCGATAAATGCTGGACCTAAAATTACTCGTAATTATTCTGCTTCGCACGCCTAAGACTGTGCAAAAAAATATTTGTAAGAATATTCGTAGATAACCTGTAAAAGAAATCAATTAAGACACAACAGTACATGAAGAAAAAGAAAGATGAAAATAAGGATATAATCAGTTTATTCCATTTCAGAAAATAGCGAACAGTAAACGGAAAGATACAATTCAAAATAATCTTCCAATAAAACATATTAATTAAAAGTCGGTGAACTTTTGAGAACTGCATGAATGAATAAACTTAGCTAGTAAAATTTACAGTTAACAGAATGTATTGAGAACCTCAGGTTTAAGATAACACGTATGCGCTACAAAGTTACAATATTATGCGGTGTTATCGCACATATGTTTCGACAGCACGAAACAAGACTTAAAACGTAGAACTGAAATAGTATAGGATTTGCAAAAAAAAGACAAATTTAAGGTGTTCATGAAGTTGATTTCTGCAATTTAAATTAGATGTACAGTATCTACTAAAGTCAAAATTCTAGGCAAAGGAATTAATAATTAAACGAAGTATCTCGTTCGTCGGACGTCACTGCAGTGATGTGCGGCTTTACTTTTAATAAAATAAATCAATTATTTAAATTCGCACGTAGTTAATTAAATTTGGTTCCTCCAAGAATGCCCTTACATAAATTATGCATTTAAAAATATAGCGAAGTAATAAGTTAAGATACTGAAGCGAATTAATGTTGAAGGAGGCCGTGAACGGGACCGCGCGATCATAGCGATCGCCGGGCGGCTTCAGGCCACGCTCGCTCTAAGAATCGAGTGTCGAATACATGTAGCAAATTATTCCCTTTAGGAACGAACTTTCTATTATAGAACAATTAATTCTTATTTCAAAATTACTAGTAAATATGTATAGGCAAAGTCAAATAATTATAATGAATAATTATAACTAATATTTCTGTAGTATAGGACAAAATATAAAAAGTAAATATCAGAACGCAAACAGTAATTTGCAGGTCGCAAAACGTAATGGAATTTCGCCATCTTTGGCGGATGCCAATGAGAAAGAAAAGATAAACTTACCTGGATGTAGAATCTTTCGGAGGAAACAGGAAACAACATACAAAATTAATCGCCACGAAACTGCGGAACGGGCACTCCTTCGAAAAACCGCTGGTCGTCGCACTAGGGCCGTAGAAAGGTAAAACAAAGGGCGGCTCTGGTGTGGAGAAGCAGTAGGTCGACCAAGGCAACAGGAAGCCTCTAAAGAGTAACCTCGGGCTAATCCAGAAGTAGTCGGCGGACTTATAGCCATACCGTCGATTTTACAAACGCAACGGGCATCTTAAATCCCATACTTAAAACACTATAAATAAACAAAAAAATCGATCAACCAATCTTACACACAACCTTACACTCACCCTAAAAATGTAGATGTTTTATCCAAAAAGAAGAAAATGAATAAAAAAATCGTCGAAATAAGACAGAGCGAAACAGCAGCATGCGTCTTCCACGACAAACCAACATAGAAAACCTTGATCGCACGCGCCAATGCGATGAGAACAGATAACGATTTTGTGAATAACATTCGCAGGAAAAATCAAAAGCCTAGAAGTAAACGCAAACGACAAACCTAGTTGATCTAAAATCAAATCGGTGATACTCAATTACTCAAAAATGTTATAGAACAAAAAGAAACTGTAACAATAGTTGTTACTGGATACACATTACGCAATATTTTAATGAAATTCATTTATTGTTTAGATTTTTAACTATTTTCACAAAATTTAAATTATAGACAAAACAAGCGAGTGCAAATATTAATAATATGAAGATATTTTTGACCAAGAAAATTTAACGTCGTATTAAAGCGGCTTTGTAAAAGTGAAAGTTATTTAAAAAAATGTGTCCGTATTCAATAATACAATTGTATACATATTAAAAATGATACATATTTATTAAGTAAAAACCTTGTTTTTATTTTAAAAATTTTATAAGCTTGCACAATTAAGTCACACTAGAACTTTTAAGGAAGAAAATAAAGCTTTTCATTTTAAACAGTAATTAATGGGTATTCTTAATAATATCTGGAAACATTCATTAATGAAATCGTATGCGTCATACCGAAACCGTTCGTTCGGCTTCGGCACTGGTTAAAGATGTGTAGTTGACTAGCTACTTTCTTGGTCAATACAGTAAACCAAATGAACAAGCAGGGGCGGGCTGAAAACTTTAATTGCAGATATTTCTAAAACTATGCAATTTAGACACAATTTATAAACGTTTTTTGTCGCGCATATTAAAATGTGTCTGCTGTTAATGTGTCTTATATCGCGGACACCCCGTATACACTGATGGATTAATATTTTACATTATTTACAAGATTGTAGGACTTGGTTTCTTAAATACAATAACGCGATTTCCTTTAGGTCAATTTATATTATTGTTTCGTATATATACGTATATACTTGAATAGTTTGATTCTCATATAGAGAAAATGTTAATATAAAAAATAATTGGAAATTCAAATTCCCGTCCCCTACTTGGATAGTGCCTAAGACGGTGGATGCTTCTGGAAAGAAAAAATGGCGTATAGTTGTCGACTGCAGAAAGTTAAATGAGACAACTATATATGATAGGTACTCCTTGCCAAACATGATAATTTACTGGAGAAATTGGGAAGATGTCTATATTTCTCGGCTGGGGACCTAGTTTCAGGTTTTCATCAGATCGAGATGAACGAAGAAGACATTCCTAAAACTGAATTTAACAGGGGTCATTACGAAATTTTGAGAATGCCATTTGGACTGAAGAATAGTCCTAGTGCATTTGAACGAACAATAGATAACATCCTGCGAAGACAATGAGGACAATGATAAATATTTGGTCTTCCTTGACGATATAATCATTTTTAGTATAAGCCTACAAGAACACATACAGAAGTTGAGGTTGGTGTTTGATCATTTACGAAAAGCAAATTTAAAAATCCAGTTGGATAAAT
>JAHWXV010204168.1:0-20845 GCA_024586415.1 Phrixothrix hirtus | reverse complement strand
AACAAACTTTTTAAAAGCATCTAGGTTACCAACAACTTTATACCAGAGGCGTGCTGAAAACCCATCCCACTCTCCGTTAGGTATTCTGGCAGCTGGACATTAGCTCTCCGTTTTTTTGTTTCTATCACGTGGACGCAGGTAAGAGCGATTTGGAGCGTGGCAGACACGAGAGGTTTGGCGAGTTTTGTTACGAATTTTGGGTGACAGAGCGGAAAACAAAATAACGGTCACGTAGAATAAGCTGCTCCGGATGCTCACGGATGCCAACTACCTTGTAAGAAATAATGACCTTCGCAGACGTAAAAGCAGAAGACCTTGCTAAAAGTGTTAAAGAAAGACGCACAACCATGGTAAAACGTCTTGAAGCATACGTCGCTCAATCTATAAGACTGATTGCGAAACGCATCAAAGAACTTAGAAATATCGACCTTATTCACCACATTTTTATCATACAATGTGGTGCCAAGATGCTCCCTGGCATAGGAAAAACTCATTAGTGCGGAAAATAAGGAAGTAAAACAAAAAAAGAACAAAACTGTAGGCTTCATCCCAATATCATGTTGGTACTTGAAAATCTCTACTTGATCCCGGAACACCACGAGATGCGGTTAAATCCTAGTACCATGGCGAATTGACTACAAATAATTGAAACCTTAAGGACAAAAGGAAATTTCACGTCCTAAAGCTTTTCAGGTATTGGATTATTTGTGTATCTGATCATCCATCGACTAAGAGCCGTAAAAACTTGCCAAAATTGTAACAACGTACATATTATACTCTTTTAGAAGAGAACATCGTTTTCCTTGTACTTTAAATGGCTACCCCACTTTGTTGTTTTGATGTAAATTATTTAAATATTTTGGTTTTGTCCGACAAATACGTATTACTGCTGATATAAAACAAATACAAGAGCTCGTGAGATCAAACCATACCGAAACTGTAATCCAGCAATCTAAGGCTCTTCAAAAAGGAGACGAAGCGGATTCCTTGTTATATGGGCAGGTGGGGCGTAAACACCAGATGGGTTTTTGAATTACATTTGCTTCTATTATCGGTAGAAGTGCATTGTTTGGGGTTTGGTCGTCATGGAGCATTGTTCTGTACACGAGCGTACTGTTGGACTAAAAGTGTTTGTTGAAACAAGGTCCACTCGACTCTTTTGCACTACATGTCAGTGAATTGCTCAAGTAAAACGAAACGGCAATGTTTGCGAAAAATTTTTGGCATTGGTATATGATTATCTTGATATATTTATTAGTTAGATTTGTTAATAAACAAAACTGTCACGACTGTGACAAATTGAAAAGGTAACAGTTTGGCGTAGTATGACTATCGGACCGTTATTTATAAAATGAAGTTGCCGTGTAACTGCTAATAGTAGACGGTTTTGTGCAAATATGGAAACTTTCTTATCAACTAAATTTTTTGACGGCTTATCTTTGCATGAACGATGTAAGCTATGGTTTCAACAAGATGAAATGCCCACACACACAGATTGACTTAGCAAAGCGGCATAAGTGTAATATTTCGACAATTTGATGACATGAACTCCCCGTCCAATTTTCCTTATCTGTATTTCTGAAAAACAAGGTCTATGACACAGACCCTGCAAGCATCCACGAGCTAAATGCTTCATCCAAGTGGCGCTTGATGAGAACCCATGAAACATCCTATAGTGAGTAATGCAATCTCTTCCAGGTAGAATAGAACAGTGCTTGGAAACGCATGGTGGCATGGGTGTCTGCAGAACATTTAGCAGGGGAGGGGCAAAGCTCAAGGACAAAATCCTGTATGTCACAATCAGTCGTGCGATTATGATTTATAACATTTCTTACTCGATTCCATCCCTAAAAACGTCCCCTAAAAATTAAATCGGGTATTACCATAAACTCCATAAAGATGTCATCAAGCACACGATCAGGTGCATTATGAGTACCGATAGAATTTACACAGCAGATTTGTTTTAAAATTCTCACTTCTAACGAATTTTAGGCGATTATTAATTAAAACCAGTCTTCTCTTTAAATTATCAATGAATAGTATATAAAATCCACCATTTTGAATTTTATTTTACGCTAAAATAAAAATGTAGTACATAGACCTTTTTAGAGATAGAAGTCTCGACATTGATATCGCATGATTAAAAGTGTGTTCTATCAAAGCAGTTTTTGAAGAGTCATGCTTCATTCATTAAATTCAAGCTATTGTTCGCGTACGCAATTTCAACTTTTTTGTATTTTATGACCGATCATTCTTTAAAATTTATTGGCATTTTGTAAACATTTTCGTTTATGGAAGTAAAGCGAAAGCGAAACCGTGTTCTAAATTTGTCTCACGGTTATTCTAAATTATTTCTGCGTCTGTCACTAATAGTTATGTAGTAAACTACTTTTTATGTATACGGGGGTTATCTGGAAAGTAAATCTTTTATATTTTGGAAATCGAAAAATACGTTTATTCTTTATGAAACTTACAGAGTGGTTAAGGTACGTATTATACTCATTTTCGATTTAGCCATTCACACATTTGGTGAGCCTAGGAGCATACATCCTGATACCTTCCCCGTAGAACGTCCCCACCAACTGCTCTTTTCGTTCCAACCTCTTTATCAATAGAAATGCGTTGTCCAGCCATGTGTTTATAAATTGGAGAAGAATTGCTAGTTATAACGAGTAATGTCAGGGCTGTATGCTGGATAGTCCAACACATTCCATCCTAACGTGCGATGTGGGGAAATAGGCACACCTTTCGTCGGCATTCCTCTCCCTTCGTTTTCAATCGCTCTAAGATAGTTTTTTAGGGTTTCACAATAAAATCTCGGATTTACGGTTTCCCTTTGGATCAAAGGTCGATAAACAAAATTCCCTTACGGTAGCATACAACCGTTGCCATGGTTTTTTTAGTGGGCTGTTCGGGATTTGAATTTTTTGGGAACTTGTAATGAACTTCGACACTATTCCATTCATTACCTTTTAGTTTCTGGAGTATAGTACGTTACACATGTTACATCGTCTGTGACTATGGAATCCAGAAAACTGTTCGAGAAATTGTTGAGCACTAGCTTTGTGTTAGTTGGTTAGCTGCTTTGGGAAACGAGTGTTGTGCAGCAGACACACCTTTCGCCAGAATTCCTCACCCTTCGTTATGAATCGTTCGAAGAGAGTTTTTTAGGGTTTCGCAATAAAGTCTCGCATTCACGGTTTCCCTTTGGATCAAAAGTCGATAAACAAAATTCCCTTACGGCCGTATACAACTGTTGCCATGATTTTTCTAGTGGGCTGTTCGGGCTTTGAATTTTTTGGGAACCGGTAACGAACTTTGACGGTATTCCATTCATTACCTTTTAGTTTCTGGAGTATAGCACGTTACACATGTTACATCGCCTGTGACTATGGAATCCAGAAAACTGTTCGAGAAATTGTTGAGCACTAGCTTTGTGTTAGTTAGTTAGCTGCGTTGGGAAACAAGTGTTGTGCAGCAGGCACACCTTTCGCCAGAATTCCTCTCCCTTCGTTTTGAATTGCTCGACGAGAGTTTTTTAGGGTTTCACAATAAAGTCTCGCATTTACGGTTTCCCTTTGGATCAAAGGTCGATAAACAAAATTCCCTTACGGTCATATACAACCGTTGCCATGATTTTTCTAGTGGGTTGTTCGGGCTTTGAATTTTTTGGGAACCGGTAATGAACTTTGACGCTATTCCATTCATTACCTTTTGGTTTCTGGAGTATAGTACGCTACACATGTTACATCGCCTGTGACTATGGAATCCAGAAAACTATTCGAGAAATTGTCGTGCACTAGCTTTGTGTTAGTTAATTAGCTGCTTTGGGAAACGAGTGTTGTGCATCAGACACACTTTTCGCCAGAATTCCTCTCCCTTCGTTTTGAATTGCTCGAAGAGAGTTTTTTAGGGTTTCACAATAAAGTTTCGCATTTACTGTTTCCCTTTGGATCAAAAGTCGATAAACAAAATTCCCTTGCGGTCGTATACAACCGTTGCCATGATTTTTCTAGTGGGCTGTTCGGGCTTTGAATTTTTTGGGAACAGGTAATGAACTTTGACGCTATTCCATTCATTACCTTTTGGTTACTGGGGTATAGTACGTTACAAATGTTACATCGTCTGTGACTATGGAATCCAGAAAACGGTTCGAGAAATTGTTGAGCACTAGCTTTGTGTTAGTTAGTTAGCTGCTTTGGGAAACGAGTGTTGTGCAGCGGACACACCTTTCGCCATAATTCCTCTCCCTTCGTTTTGAATCGCTCGAAGAGAGTTTTTTAGGGTTTCACAATACAATTTCGCATTTACGGTTTCCCTTTCGATCAAAAGTCGATAAACAAAATTCCCTTACGGTCGTATACAACCGTTGCCATGATTTTTCTAGTGGGCTGTTCGGGCTTTGAATTTTTTGGGAACCGGTAATGAACTTTGACGCTATTCCATTCATTACCTTTTGGTTTCTGGAGTATAGTACGTTACACATGTTACAACGCCTGTGACTATGGAATCCAGAAAACTGTTCGAAAAATTGTTGAGCACTAGCTTTGTGTTAGTTAGTTAGCTGCTTTGGGAAACGAGTGTTGTGCAGTAGACACACCTTTCGCCAGAATTCCTCACCCTTCGTTTTGAATCACTCGAAGAGAGTTTTTTAGGGTTTCACAATAAAGTCTCGCATTTACGGTTTTCCTTTGGACCAAAAGTCAATAAACAAATTTCCTTTATGGTCGCATATAACCGTTGCCATGGTTTTTCTAGTGGGCTGTTCGGGCTTTGAATTTTTTGGGAACCTGTAACGAAATTCGATGCTATTCCATTCATTACCTTTTGGTTTCTGGAGTATAGTACGTTACACATGTTACATCGCCTGTGACTATGGAATCCAGAAAACTGTTTGAGAAATTGTTGAGCACTAACTTTGTCTTTGTTGGTTAGCTACTTTGGGAAACGAGTGTTGTGAAGCAGACACACCTTTCGTCAGAATTCCTCACCCTTCGTTTTGAATTGCTCGAAGAGAGTTTTTTAGGGTTTAGCAATAAAGTCTCGCATTTACGGTTTCCCTTTGGACCAAAGGTCGATAAATAGAATTCCCTTTCCAGTGGGCTGTTCGGGTTTTGAATTTTTTGGGAACCGGTAATGAACTTCGACGCCATTCCATTCATTGCCATTCGGTTTTTGGGGTATAGTATGTTACACAAGTTTCATCGCCTGTGACTATGGAGTTCAGAAAATCATTTCATTCGAGTGCAAACTGTTCCAGAAATTGTTGAGCACGAGTGACAGAGTCTACTAGTTAGCTGTTTGGTGCACAAAATTTTCGGTACCGCAATTTTCCTACGATGGTTTGACGCTAACAATCTTTAAGACTTCCGGGCACAACTTGCACAAGTCATCGAGTGATGAATGTCAATTTTCTCTAAGGAGTGTTTCAATTTTTATCTTTACAGCATTAGTGACGACTGATGGTCGACTGCTCTCTATTTTGTCATGCATTTTCTCTCAACGTTATTTAAATGGCTAAGACTGTTTCCTAACGTCATTTTCATTCATTACGTCACTGTAAAGAACGATAATTTCGCGATGAACTTCAGTGGCCGATTTACTTGACGCGACTAGATAGTTAATTATCGCGCGCACTTGGCACTTAATGGAATTTCGAATTGCCGGGTTCATTCTAACATGTTATTGCGCCCACAGGTCTCAACGTGGAACGTCTTGTTCTCTTATACTTTGGGCTAAAGCGCAGTCATGTCAGATTTGTCAAAATAAAATTTCCCCCCTGCAAAGGTATGTTCTCTGTGTACGTTAGTGCTGGTTGAATCACATTATTATGCGAAAAAACGCTGCTTTACAGAATAATGCATCAAGACAATGTATAGAGGTTTAGAACTTTAAGTTGGCAACACTTTTTGATATACGCGCCATTTTAGCAGCTTTCATTTGTTTTGTGTTTAGTTTTATTTATCATTTCATCATGAATAGACTGATATCTGAACAACGCCTGCAAATTGTGCAGTTTTTTTACGAAAACCATGGTGCAGTTCGAGAAACTCATCGCGCTCTTCGTCCATTTTACATGATCGTCCATCAGAGCAATTAATTCGAGCAACAATGGATCATTTGCGCACTACTTTTACTCTATAGGATAACACGCATCGTCAGAGACGTCGTACAATGCATACCGAAGAAGCTATTGCTGCTGTAGAGCGTAGTGTCGACGAAGATCCAAATGAGTCCACTCGGCATCGTGCTCAACAATTGGAGCTGTGTTCATCCACTTTAAGGAAGATTTTGCGGAAAGATTTGGGTTTTCAGGTTTAAAAAATTCAACTCGTGCAAGCATTGAAGCCGCACGACCACCGGGCACGCGGTATATTTGGTGAATGGGCTGAAAACGAAGTTGCTGTTGATTCCGAATTTCAAAAGAAAATTTTGTTCACCGATGAAGCTCATTTCTGGTTAAATGGATACGTCAATAAGCAAAACTGCCGCATTTGGAGTGAAGAGAATCCTCGTGCCATCGTCGAAACATCGTTGCATCCTGAAAAGGTTTGGTGCGCTTTATGGGGCGGTGGAACTATTGGTCCATTTTTCTTCAAAAATGATGCCGGCCAGAACGTAGCAGTTAATAGTGACCGTTACAGGGCCATGATCACCGACTTTTTTGTACCACAATTGAGTGCTCTTAATGTACAGGAGCTGTGGTTTCAATAAGACGGTGCAACATGCCACACCGCGCGTGCCACAATTGATTTATCAAAAGAAGCGTTCGGCGAACGATAATTTCGCGTAATGGACCCGTGAATTGGCCTCCAAGATCCTCCCATTTAACACCGTTGGACTGTTTTTTGTGAAGCTATGTGAAGTCTCTGGTCTACGCCGATAGGCCGCAGACGATTGGCGCCTTGGAAGACAACATTCGCCACGTTATCACTAATGTGCGGCCTCCATTGCCGCAAAAAGTGATCGAAAATTGGACTTTATGATTAGACTTCCTCCAAGCCAGCCGAGGTAGCCATATGCCCGAAATGTTATTCAAGTAAAAATGGCAAAGGATTATCTTTCGAATAAAGCCAAATTCATGGCAATTAACACAATTTATCTCTGTTTTATTTCAATTTAAAGTTCCATGTCTCTATAAAAAAACACCCTTTATAATAACTAGTTCTTATGTAGAAACACTGGAAGTTGTAGCAACGCTTTCCAAAAGATAGCCATGTACGAGTAGTGCGGTTAATTAAAAATAGAATTGGGAAAAAATTGATACAAGCCTCACAATGCATGTATATTGGAATAGTTGAAAAGTCGGTGATCATGGCCCTGTAACGATCGCCATTAACTGTTACCTTCTGGTCGGCATCATTTTTGAAGAAAAATGGAGCAATGATTCCATCGGCCCATAAAGCGCACCAAACAGTGACTTTTGCAGGATGCAACGATGTTTCGACAATGGCACGACGATTTTATTCACTCCATATGCGGCAGTTTTACTTATTAATGTATCCATTTAACCAAAAATGAGCTTCATCGGTGAAAAAAATTTTCTTGTGAAATTCAGAATCAACAGCAAGTTCATTTTGAGCCCATTCGCCAAATCTACGGCGTGCCCCGTGGTCGTGCGGCTTCAATGCTTGCACGAGTTGAATTTTGTGAGCCTGAAAACCCAAATATTTCCGCAAAATCTTCCATAAAGTGGATGGACACAGCTCCAATTGTTGAGCACGATGCCGAGTGGACTCATTTGGATCTTTCTCGACACTACGCTCTACAGCAGTAATAGCTTCTTCGGTATATACTGTTCAACGTCTCTGATGATGCGTGCTATCGTATAGAGTTAAAGTGGTGCGCAAACCATCCATGGTTGCTCGAATTAATTGCTCTGATGGACGATTATGTCGACCGTAAAATGGACGAAGAGCGCGATGAGTTTTCTCGAACTGAACCATGGTTTTCGTAAAAAATCTGCACAATTTGCAGGCGTTTAGGTGTCAATATATTCATGATGAAATGGCAAATCAAACTAAATACAAATCAAATGGCAGCTGTCAAAATGGCGCATATATCAAAAAGTGTTGCCAACTTAAAATTCTATACCTCTATACAAAAACAACCGACAATATGCGGCAGTTTTGCTTATTGGCGTATCCATTTAACCAAAAATGAGCTTCATCGGTGAACAAAAATTTCTTGTTTTCTAATTGCAACCCCAGACACAGAATTGCGAGTTGATTGGCAGAAAATGGCCTGAAAATAGCGTTTTACACAAGATTCCAACTGCTCGAGTAATATTTGGTTCCTAAGCATAATTAAAACTAGAAAGGGTTCCATTTGCCAAGATAATGATAAAGTCAAAGTGACTCTATTTCTCTAGATTGACTCACGATCAGCGTGTTGAGATAAAAAGAACTAAAATTAGATCAGGATATCATACGTCTTTTCTAGTACAATTTATAACAAATATCATGGTACCACCGTCTTACATTTGATCAGGATAGCTCTTTCTACGCCCAAATGCTACGTCAAAATACAAATTGAAGACAAACCTAACCACTGCAGTCCGTTCAAAGAAATTATTTGCAAAGTCCTTCAAGCAATGACAAGAATGTAAAAGAAGAGAGTACATGGAAAGTGACCAGGCCGAAACAGTTCAGCCTTGTTAGAAATAAAAAATCACTTAGGAAGTTGATACCACTATGCAGGATTAATATACTGAGTGACGTAGAGATTGCAACACCAAGGAGTAGGAATTTCTTAATCAAAGTTGGTAGATCTGTTGGGGTGACATTAAGTAATAATTTATTCACTTTTCAGATCAAGTGATAATGTGATAACGTAATAGTTGATAGTTGTTATCATTTTTTGCAAACTTTTTCGGCCTGTGTTTTCCGTACGAGTTGTTGTTATTTTTCATTGTTAATTAACATTATTTTGCTTGTTGTTCTTTTGTTAACATTCTTTGTTTATTTGGTCATGCCTAGAGTACGGCAACGAGGATATTACCGTCAATTAAGAGAATTTGACAGAGGTCGAATTATTGGTTTGCGTGAAGCTGGTTTTCCTTTTGGGGAAATTGCTAACCGTGTAAATCTAAATCAGTCTACCGTAATGCAAGTGTGTCGTGCATGGTTTGAAGATGGCCAAGAACGTCGTTTAAGAGAACGATTTTTCGTGCAGTTGGTGACCAATGGTTTGGTGAAGAAGGACGTTTTGTAACTTTTAGAAAAGGTTATCGCCGAATCCGAAGTTTTGGGTTAACATCATATTGTCCGCAACTTATGCTCCCTTTGGCTGCAGAACATTGTCTAAATCTAAATCAATCTACTGTAATGCATGATTTGAAGATGGCTAAGAACGTTGTTTAAGAGAACGATTTTTCGGGCAGTTGGTAACCAATGGTTTAGTGAAGAAGGACGTTTTGTAACTCTTAGAAAAGGTTATCGCCAAATCCGAAGTTTTGGGTTAACATCATATCGTCCGCAACTTCGGCTTCCTTTGACTTCAGAACATTGCCAGGAACAGTTACAATGGTGCAATGAAAGATCTCATTGGAGTCTTGAATAGCGTTGTGTTGTCTTTAGTAACGTATCTATATTTTGTTGTCGTATGAGAGTCAGAAGAAGACGAGGTGAACGACGGAATCTTCGATTTACAGTTGAGACGCACGTACACCGCACTGTGGGTGTCATGGTTTGGGGTGCGATTACTTTTGGCAGCAGGTATTCATTCGAGGCAATATGACATCACAACGGCATATTGCAGAGGTGGTTGGAGCACATCTTCTGCTATTCTTACAAGAGCTCGAAGATTTATTATTCCAGCAAGATAATGCACGTCCACATGTAGCAAAGTTTTCCGTGAACTTTTTTGAGCATGCCCAGATTCATCTTTTGCCCTGCCCTTCAAGATCCCCAGATCTTTCTCCCATTGAACATATATGGGACATAATGGGTAGAAGGTTTCGAAATTTGCAGCGTCCTCTTTTGACTTTGGAGGCCTTGAGGCATGAGGTGCAGTGGGAGTCAATACCCCAGGACGAGATAAACCACCTTATTCAATCAATGCCTCAGTGTGTAAATGAATGTGTAAATCAAAGAGGCTGCACCACACATTATTAATAATTACTATAAAATTTTGTTTAACTAATAAGGATTTCCCCCCCCCCCAAATTTTGATCATTTATTACTATAACTTAGGTAAATATTCCTACCAAATTTCTTCCGGAAATTTCAACCCCTTCTTGGTGTTGTAATTTCTATGTCACTGAGTGTATCTCAGGTCGTACATATTGTACCGAAACTAATTAATTGTTTAAAAATCTTTATTTTATGCACTAATAATGGGATTATTTATTTAAACTTATTTATTTAAATATTTATTTCACATTACACCAACAGCAAACGTTTATATTTCTATTAAGTGTAACGGTAACTAACAGAACAGAATTAATGTGCTATTTATATAGAAAGGATAAATTTCAGAACAGCAAGGAAAGAATCTAGAATAAGATCAGATGATGTAATAAATTGCAATGTCATGACTCATTGCTGACCTAGAATGTTATTGACAGTAATCGGTCACCGCATTGAGTCATTTGTGATTACATCATCTATCTTAATTATAAGGAACCTTCTGGATTGTTCCAGAACATTCGATTGAGTTTTACTGTTTATGATTTTGTTACAATATAAACCGTAAACAAACAGCCCAAGCTGTCGCATCGTAGAAGTTAAAATATTGACGATAAACTAAATGAGAGGTGCATTTTTAATAAATTTTCGCAAATACAAAAAAGTGAAAGCTATGCCGCAAACGAGCCCACTTTATTTTTGAGAACTAAATTTTCTATAATTTCGATTTGATGTTCATTTGTTGAAAAATGAATCGTTACAATATTACGCACTGTCAAAGTTGAAAATTAGAAACGTCAAGTTCCATGCCTTCCTTGCGAATCCTTTTTACCTGGTTAATTCAATATGAAGAAGTTGTTCTGAAATAAATTATTTAAAAAAAAGTTGTGCATTTTTAGGAATGGAGCATGTCTTGCATCCTTTGTGTTTACCTACCCGCTGTTTTTTTTACATAAAATGCATTTGGCATAAAAAAATTCTGTACTTGTAAACATTGAAACACCTCACATAAATCATATTACAAGTCGAACGCTATAGGGTTTACAAAGGGCTGAAGAGAGCGTCGTGGTAAATTTATCCTCAAATGGGTTGAAGCAATTCTAATGGATCGATTTGAAAGGTAAATTTACCGCAATGGACACTTTCACACATAACAGTCAAGTACGATCTATGTAAAGATGTTGCGATTACAAAGACAAGTCAAGAGCCCTTTTTTCAGACAATTTCATCCGCGATCGTTAGTGTCCAGTATCAAATTTTTCATGCCGCAGGCATGGTTTTTATAAAGAAATCCATCTTTTGTTGTTTCTCACATATCGAGTTTGGTCCCAACATATGTTTACAGGGTGTGCCGGAAAGTACTACCATTGTTGACATGGAATCATGTCTTTAAAATTTTTCTCCAATTAGGAAGTCATACACCGTGGGAAATTATTTTTAACCTCCTTTTACTCAGATATTTAGTCGTTGACTGTATAAATGAACATTCCCAGCCTTGGCGAGTTGAGATTTTGCAGTACGCAGGGATTTATTAGAACATATTCCTGGCCATTTCCTTTTTGATATCGATGGATGATGGAGAAGTCGTTACTTTATCTTCTTTTCTCTTAGCTGCTCTTTCAATAAAACTCGGTGCTTCCATATTCTTCCTTAGGTCTACATTGCTAACGTAGAATGGTGGCCCAGTGATCAACCTTAGTAATTTATTACGTGCTGTTGTGATTTGTTTCATTGCTGTAGTCGAGGCCTTTGCGTAACTCTCCTCTCCGTAGATCAAGCACGGAAGGGGCATGGTCTTTAAGAGTTTGTTCTTCTGCTCTAGAGACAGTTGACTTGGTGGCCCCATGACCGGGTACAGCTTTCTTATCATGTTTTTGATGATGTGGGCTTTTCACGTGAGTTTTTTTGTCGAACAACATGCCGAGATAGGTTGCTTTGGTGCTGATTTTGACCTTCCTTTTGTTGATTATCAGGATAATCGTCAAATTTCGGTTTTTCGTCGTTTAAGGATATTTTCCATCTTTCGGCGAAAATGCTTAGTTGTTTGCAGGATTTTACGATACCACGTCCCTGCCTTCCACTACAATAGCCATATCATCAGCGAATTGTAGTAGTTCGGCGTTTTAAAACCTTTTAACTTTGGCAAGCCACTGACGAAAATGTTATTTAGTACCGGTGAAAGCGCCGAGCCTTCTGATAAGTTCTTCTCTTAGAAAAGAGTGCTTTGTCAAGTTTAATTTGGAAGGTTCTATGTGTCAGAAAGGATAAATCTTGGTAATGGAGAAAGGAATGTTCATAAGGTACATATTATAAATCAAGGCGTGTCTTCAAACCATGCCATACGCTTTCTCCACATTAAGAAAGGCGTCTAGGATACTGAATTTTAAGGGTTTGGCCCTCAAAATCATCACCTCTAAGTTAGTCGCACGGCAGACAGCTTGGGCCTGAATCCAAATTGACTACTTGGAATAGCTTCCGTGTCTTCCAGGAAGATTTGTAGTTTTTTATTGATGGCCTTTTCAAATTACACAAATGAAATCCATATTGGTAAGGTGAACAGCTGGATTAAGTTCGCAGAGAAGGAGTTGCAAACAAATTCGCGGGGACTACCGTACAAATTGACGGAAGGCAAACATAACATCAATATTGACATATAAACGTTACGTAAAGGGGATGGAACTTTCACAACCACTTGGGACGGCACTACAAGCTTCTTACTAAACAGACTACTACCAGATGACGCCCCGACAACAGACACTCCTACATAACAAATACTTAGATAAAGCACATACTCGACACCCTTAAACCAAAAAATTTCACATCCAACCACGACCTCTGAAATCACAGATACAATCTACTCATTAAAAAACAAAAAAGCATCTGGCCCAGATCAAATAAAAAACGAGATAATTAAAGCCCTTAAACAACCGCTAACGCCAATCCTTGAGGCTCCAGATAAATAATACCTAGCGCAGGGCAAATTCCCAAACCTGTGGAAAAAGGATAACATTAGAATAATCGAATAATCAAAAAGGGACAAGCCAAAGATCCCCAAAATACGAAGACCTACCGACCGATTTGCCTTCTCAATACGCTTGGAAAATTATATGAAAAAATAATCAACTACAGACCCAGACAACACACGACAGACAACCTACAAAGTCAAGGACAATATGGTTTCCTAAAAGGCAAATCGATCGAAGACGCCATTAACCAACTGATGAATTCAATCTCGCTAAGTTCTAAAAGATATACGGCCCTGGTCTGCATCGACAACAGTGGCGCGTTTGATAATCTCTGGTGGCTCTCATTAATACGACCTTTGATAAAACGCAACATCCCCAAAGGCCTTCTCAAAAGCGTTAAAAACTACTGTCAGGACAGATACATCACAATCATCGAAAACCAGAATCGCATAAGCAGGCGTATCACCAAAAGCTGCCCGCAAGGTTCGATTTGCGGGCCCCTTTTTTGGAACACTGTCCTTGACGATCTGCTACTGACACTGGGACATGACGAAGACATTTTAGACTCAATATCATACGCAGACGACGTGGCCATACTCCTGGAAGCCGAATCTAGAAGAGCACTAGAACCAAAATGAACACCACATTACAAAAGATTCAAAATGGGTGCCTGGAGGTGAAACTGGAGGAAACGACATATACACTGATGAGGGAATCCCTGCAGAGTGTCCCAGTAATAACACTGGATGGCCAAAAGATCTCCAGAGCCAAGAGCACCAAATTCCTAGGGGTAACTATAGATGAAAAGCAGAACTTCAAGACACACATCAACACCTACGAGAAGGCGACAAGTATATTGCAAAAAATAGCCAAGATTGCACAGAACGACTTTAAGATCCCTCTGCCAAGTGCAAGGCTATACATTAATAACGTCGCAATGGCAATTATAACGTCCTCGGCTAGTACCTGGGCGCATAGATTAAATATCCGTCACTTTAAAAAGAAACTGCTGTCTTCCCAGACTTACTGGGGCTTTTGGCACTACGTCACTGGACCGTTTGCTGGTAATTCTAGGTATAGTTCCAGTAAATCTACAGGCCAAGAAGACAGCAGTCAGGTGGTGGCCCAAAAAAGACGACCAAGACAGAGCGATCAATATAGTGGGTGAAAGCACTGACAAAATCCGACATTAACAATTAACAATATGGTAAGATGAGTGTAACAACACCTCAACATGCAGAAGAACTTACAACTTGATGCCAAATGTCAGATTTTGCCAGCGCAACAGTTGGTTCTGCCCTTCCACAGGCACTATACATTTTTTGACAGGACATAGACCCTACCCGACTCATCGACACAGAATCAGCAGTGGACCAATACCAAACTGTGACTGTGGTGCAATCGGAACACCCGAACACGTGGTTTTCGATTGCGCCCTAACACGACAGCAACTACACCAACCCAGAGAGCAACTACTAAACAAAACATCCGACGACTACATTGGAAACAAACACGACTTCGACATCTTTAATAAACTGACACACAAAGCCTCTCGAATCGCCAAAACCTTCTTCCGACGATGACGCAGCCACCCTTCTCTAAACATGTTCCACGCTTAGATTTTTAGATCCACAGAATTTAAAACTGAATCTTGCATGGGTCTTGCCGTGCGGGACAAGTCGATTCTCTACAAACAATGATCAACAACTCAGCACACTCAAACACATGTATTTTGAACACACATAACAAACCATCATAAACACAACATCACACACATACACACAATCAATTCAATGAAAACAAAACAAATCTCTTACACAACAACACATCGACACAAATTAACCGACAATACAACTACCATGGCAAACTACGAATAGAGTCCAAACCGCATCCTGACATACGCCAACAACCTCAACCAAAATTTCACCATCGACTTCGAAGAAGCCATCAAACCACCAAATCTCCAAACATGAACTAACAACAAACATCCACAGTCAACTTCCCATCTAATAAACAGTCTGTGAAGTGAAACATTGTGACTTTCTCTTACCCTTAAATGCTCTAAATGCTCTCTAATCATTGTGATAGTGCGAGTGCCGCAGTGACGGACTTTTACCAGCAACTCCGTTACTGATGAATCACTGCCGGAGAACTCTGTTTGTTCATCTTTTTTTTAAATATTAAATTATCTTTACAGACTGTAATTTCTACACAACACTACATCATTGAAGCAGAAGAAATCATCCGTACATCAATCAACAAACAAACAAACCATTCTCATCAAAATCGCAACCAAACCACCAATCAACAACACCATCCACAACCTAACATGCAACAGATGACAACAATGAAGACCATAGCGAATTCAACAAACACTAGCGGAATAGAGCCCCAAAACATCTTTAGACATAAGTTTAGATTTAAGGCTACCAAACTCCAAGGCCCATCCGGGTAGGCGGTAGCCCTCTATCATAAAAAATTAAGAAATTAACTTAGGTTTAGTTATTAAGGCTCAATTTTTATTAATAGGTATTGACCTATTTTATGGAAATAAAGAAAATTGAATTGAATTGATGACCTTTTCGAACAGCTTAGACCGATTGGTCGATTATTTTTTGAGATCAAAAGGTCTTTGTCCTTTTTCAGGACTGTGACAATGTGAGCCATTTTCCTGTGTAGCGGAAAATAGCCCATTGTCAAGGACGTTGTTTCCAACCTTTAAAGCAGTGCCGGAATTCTCCAATAGAAATCTTGTTCAATCCTTGCATCACGATGTTTTGAATGGTTACAGTGTTGCCAAAGTGACGACCCTAGAGGTGAATTTTTAGTATTATGAAGAGGAAAAAGACATAGGCAGGCTGAGGAATCACTGTAATGCCCTTAGTCGAATATTAGGTTACAGCGATTGTTGTGTGATACGGTGTGTTGTCGCGGTAGAGCATCTAACGGTCAGAAATTTCTGGCCATGCTTGAATAACACTTTTCCTTAGTCTTCTTTCTTTAAGTTGTATGTAAAATTTCATTGAATAACGCTGTTCGTGTTCGTGGTAAATGAGCTGTTGACTTTACACGTACTAACCCGGTCAAGTTCTAACTCGTATTGAAGGTTAATGACACGTATGCGTCATGGCATTAGTAACTTTTCGATACTAGTACCGATTACTAATATACAAGGTCAACCTCTTTAGATTCCTGGCACACCTCGTGTGCCATATGCATAGATGAGTCACAAATTCTTTTTAAACCGGTAACCCGATCTTCAATTAAATAGGAGAGAAACCAGGACGTGCGAGGATTTACGTTCCGAAATTTCAACTTTGTCAGTGCGAAAATTCAGTTTTCCACAATATTTGCGAAAATGTGTCGAAGAATTTAAATTGTTTATCAATTTTGTAATCCCCCCCAAGAAACAAATTTGGACACGTTGTTTCCTATAAATGTGGACCACTTAAGCTAACCGCCTAGTGACATCAAATAGGTAATTACTTTATCTCAGTATTAATAGATCTAGACCAGAAGTTAAACAGATTTGGATTTTAGAAATTCTTTCACGTTGTACACCTAGACTTGTCAAATCAATCAATTGATTTTTTTAAACTTAAAATCTTGGTCCCTGCGTCCTTCGACTAGGATCGTATGCTGATTACTTAATACTACTATTCCGACAACAATGAAGGTTAATTTTGACATTATCTTTAACGTGATCGCACAAGAGGCATTTTCTTGACTAGTCTTCAATTTTTACATATTTTTGTTAACATCCCTTTAATTATTGGACCGTTTTCGTATGTATTCCTTTATTGTTGTGTTTATACTGCTTTCAATACAATACGTGGCGTTTTCGTCTCTGTCATACTGTTTCTGTTACTTGCGCTCATTTTTCCGTTCGGTTCGCTCTTCCTTTTTTTGAGGGCCTCATATCTCATATAGTTGTAACGCAATGATTGTTATTACCGATGGCATACCTGTGAGGGGGGTTTAGTATTCCTCGGGGATTTAATTAATATCATATGTGTGAATTAATCTTTACATGAACCTTTATTGAATACAAGGATAAATGCACTTCTCAAATATTTTAAAGAAAATTGAAGCTAAAATTTCTGATTATTACTAGTCAATTTTGTGGAACGTTAGTAAGAAGCGAGTAAACCTCAGTAACAAACGAGCTGGATTCACATGAACCTAGTCGCCGGTTAAAATTCTGATAAACAATTGTATCGTTTAGTTTTTATCTATTTGTTTTATATTCATTGCATATATTTTAAAAATTCATTTTCGGAATTGTGTATAAAATTGTTGGGAACAATTGAACTTCTTCTCAAAACATTTTCAAAACATATATTAATTGATCGTTAAGTTTTAAAATGATTTAAGCGTTTTAAAATATCGCTTCGCAAAATACGTAAATAAAAGCAACCAGAATTTTTTTTATTCCAATCTTAAACATTCGAGAAGCGCATTTTATCCTTATGTTCAATAAAGCTTCGCAAAAACCTATTTACACATACAATATTATTGAAATCTCGCAGGACTAGGTCTTAATCTTCTCTTTATCTATTAAACCGTACACAGAAAATTATTTACAGTCTATATTTTTGACCGGCGCAGTAATAGATTGCTATTGTGTCGTACGATACCGGATTACAGGGTAAAATAGATTTTAGCTTTTGTAGTCCGGTACTGAAAACATATTAAGAGTGATTTGTTACTTCGGCTTTAAAAAAAACTCGTATTTATATGTGGATAATTGCTAAAATAGCTGTTAATTAGAAGATTCTAAGGTGGTACGTGATATGCAACTTCAGTGGTAATTAAATATTTTAAAGAATAAAATAGTATACAAAGTAAGTACGCACCGTACAAACAACATTTCTATATTGCATTTAACTATAAATATTAAACTTATCTATTTTCTCCGCCCTCCTGGATTATAAGGCACAGTGACGATAATTGGTTATTTAGAAAATATTGTACAAATGTGATTTAAGCGGTATTTGTTTCGCGGATTTGGAGAATTTTGAAATCATTCGTTGATTACGAGTAGTTTTTGGAATTGACAACCAAATTCGTTGGTTTTTCTATTTAAAGGAAATTATTGAAAAATTACCACATTCTTCTGCATCTTCGCAATGTATACAAGGTGTTTCAGATAATATGACATTCCTTTTAGGGGGCCGACGACCATACATACACTTTAATGTGCGTAAATTAAAAGCAATGCGAGAATTCGGAATTCTGCCCAGTGCTCTGAATGTCAACTTGAAGAAATTCAAGCAAGCGCGGGTAAATATCGGGAGTAACTATGACTCCCTTATGTAGCCAAATGCCTCGGCATTGTGACGCGCATGAATGTCTGTGCGTACAGAGCGTAGGTCTGCATACTTTTGGCCGTAGTTCCTGTTAGTATTCCAGCTCTCATTCACCTCGAGCCCTTGCATTTGAGGCGTCGAACCCGCATCGTTACTATTCCACAGACGATGCGGACACTAGTATCCTAGCAAGGTCGACCCCAGCGAAGGCGTTTGAAGTGTCGGACCCTTGTAGTCGGCGCAAGGGGACTAGTATTCGAGCCTAGTGTCAGGGTGTATCGGGTGTGTCGCCCTGTCATCAACACTTGAAGTGTCGGACCTGGTCACCTAGCCAGTTGTGACTAGGCACTAGAATCCGAGCGGAATGACTAAAAACGGTAAAATAAGAAGGCATGCACTTGAGGTGTCGAATCCGGTTTTTCCGGGCACTAGTATCTGAGCCTTGTCACTCTTATTTTCGGTCGAGTAGTCTAACAGAAAGCCTAGTTTCCCATTAAAGGACAACCAACCTGACAGCCGATGACTTAGGATCAGGCGTTTGAGGCATTTCTTGACACTAGTATCCGAGCCTGGCTTGCTAGGTCTGTCATAGTTGCGGCTCCAGTTCCTCTTAGCACCGGTAGAATGTTTAAGTTCTGTTAGAGCGCTGGAATGTCGCACATCTACGTGGTACCGCTAGGCAATGTGCCTGGCACGGCTAATTGCGGCAAACGGGCGCATCCCAGACGGTCAGCTGGTTGATCCTGACACAAGCGCACTACTGAATGAAAATCCAATTTAGTGTCAGAGTCAAGTGAGTCGCCTACTCGTGGCTCAAGGCGTCAACGCCTGAGCACCATTGTACTGGCGCCAAGTACTCACTTCCTGTGAGAGCCAGAACTGGCGAGAGTCCTGAGTTAATTACGGCTTCTGCTGGGGGTGTTCGATAACATCAGGGACATCTGGTTTAGCAATGATCTAGTGGGTGTATCGAATCTAGCAATGAAGCACCCATATGCCTGACCATAGGGTAAGCCTAAGTCTGACGGTTGGTTTTGACCCCGTTGGTTAACCCCGCCAAATGTCTCGACATCTAATTAGTGACGCGCATGAATGGACTAACGAGTTCTTTTTTTGAATAATGACGAGTTTACCATGAATATGCTTTCCGATATGATAAATAACGACCAGTGAATGCTGATTACTAAATAAATATTTACGTATAGTAGAGCAAACACTGTACATGTTTCTTTTAACTTAAATGTCAGTAACGGATATCTGTACCATGAACAACCGTTCAGGGAATTTGTACAACAGACGATTTCCATCAGAAGAATTTTCGTCAAACTGCATATTCTCAACAATAGAGCATCCAACTTTTGTGATGATATGGGTTTGGATGTCTGCTACACGTGTTGGTTACTGGTATTATGAATGCCGCTAAATAGATTGAGGTGTTAGAAACCAAAATGATAACAAGTGGAAAAAATCTGTTCGGAGAAGAAGAGTTTCTTTTCCAAGACGATAACACTCCGTGTTATATTCATCCAAGTGAAAAGCTTATGGCGCAGTATCACCAACATAATTTTCAAGCAATAATCCGCATTCCGAATTCATCGAATTTCCGATCACTGCATGCTCTTACTGCGTTTTCAAAGAAGAAGCGGAAAAATTGACTAATTCGGCGCCAAAAAGGTGTGACTTGCTAACTAAAAATGAGGGATGCCCAATTAAATATTAAGATAGTGCCAATACTACAATTTAAACTATCTGACTTATATGTATTCTGAATAAATTAATATTAATTTATTTGGCTTTATTGTTCTACAACGTATTTTAAGTTGTTCTACATTTTCCACTACAGATATGAGATAAGGATCTAGTCATATTAAAATTAATTTTTATGAAAAAATTACACATAATTCCAACCAAGTAATATAGCTCCTTTTACAACCACTGTAGGTACCAGTGGTTCCCGTTTCCAGAAACGCGTTAATCGCGCGGAGACGCCATTAAGGACCTCGCGTACTATTAAATAGCGTTTTGATGGCATGAATGGCGAAGCTTCCCTCCCTCTCTACTCTGGAAGAACGGGACAAAAGGCTTCAAGATGGAGAAATCTCGCTTTTGTCGATTAGGATGTAATGTAAAACAGGTACTTGAGGTAAAGATTGTTAGGAAGACGGAGTACATTTTCTTATAATTACTTTCAAGGTCAACGCAATCTTTAGAATGCGCTACTTTCCAATTAGTTGGAAAGAGGCTCTAGCAATAACGATTCCCAAAATAATTAAAGATCCTTGCATCCCAGCAAACAGGCCGATTAGCCTACTAAACGGTCTAACAAAGCTGGCAGAGCACTTTGTAAACACAGAACTGCAAACTTTGCTAGAAACCAACGATAGGATGCCAATCACTTAATTCAGTTTTACGAAAAAGCTTTCAGCCGTGCAACAGGCAGCCA
>JAHWXV010204150.1:0-15281 GCA_024586415.1 Phrixothrix hirtus | reverse complement strand
GTAATATATTTTCAAATTTATCGTCTATCGCTTTTAAAAATTCGAATTTCATATCACTTAACAATTTTGGAATATTAAGATTATCTTTAACGGGAAAATCGTCCACTGTATCTTCAGCAACGATAACCGATTTATTTGCCATATCTTTCCTAGATTCAATGCAGAACCAGTAGCTACCAGGTTGCTTGTACATTTTTAAATGATCATTAGAAATTTTACATTTTGCATGAAAAAAAAACAGTACAAGGTCCACTACACTGTAATCCATTACATTTTTTTGCTCAACGGCAAGGTACACACTTTACAGGTTGACATGGTTTAATCGAAATAATAATTATCAATTCGGATTAGAATTCAATACAGAGCACGGTTTAATACGTCTATTCACTTGAACGACTAAACTAAACTGTTTGTACCACACAAGTTAACTGATAATCAAAAATTGCTTCGAATTCAACATTGTAAAGACTTGATTAAAGAGTCAAAAAAGAACGAAAACTTCAAGTATTCTATCGTAGCTCGCGACGAGATGTGGTGTTTTCAATATAATCTAGAGACCAGGCGTCAAAACTTGAAATGGAAGCATCCAAGCGAAGACAAACAAAGAAAAAGTCATTTGTAGAAGTCAAAACAATGTTGACTTGTTTTTATGATTCGGAAGGGATAGTACACAAAGAGTTTGCACCAACTATCCAAACAGTCATTGCTGTATATCATCTTTGTGTTATGAAGCATTCTTTGTCGGATACTCGTGGTTTGGGCTCTCAGCGTCGTGAAAATGAAAACTGGCGTTTGTTGCATTATAATGCACCATTTTATTTAACTAAATATGACATTAAAATTAACATAACCATTAACCATATTCATCTGATTTGGCTTCCTGCAACTTCTATCTATTTTCTAAACTATATTTATCGATGAAAGGACAGCGTTATGCCGATATTGAAGCCATTTAGAAGATGTCGACAGCGATCTTGAAGAAAATCTCTAAAGATGAACTTAAACATTCATTCTACATGTTAATTGACCGTGCAAAACATTGTACTGAAGCCTAAGGAGACTACTTTGCAGAAAATAAATGAATTTTGCCAAAATAATAAGCTTTTGTTTTTTTAAAGTTCCGTTTTCTCTGAGATAGACGCCGTAAGATAAATTAATTTGTGTTCCATTTATTTAAATAGGTAGGCCACCTTAGTTTTTATATAATTTCAGATTTCTTCCGCCCACCAAATCCACTTTCCAATTTCTCGTTTTTAAGGGGCTCATATTAGATGCAAATATATAAAATTGCCAATCACCTACTTTGTAAAATTCCGGATCCTAGAGTCTTTAGATGGCAATTTTCTAACCGTATTATAACGCATATTTTAATGGAGCATTCAGTGAGAAAAATGTTTATTGTAAATGTAACGATTCGAGATTTTCATTTCATTGTAAATGTGTAAAAAAAAATTTTTTATGCAATTAGTTGTAAGTGTTTAGCAAAATGTATTAATATTCTGTAAAATAAAAAAGTACGAGATTTTTGGTTTTTATCATTGCTACATGTCTCGTACTATCGGATAGCAAACAAGTTAATCGAGAGCGTAATGCGAACACCAACTTTACCTCGTCATTACAAAAAATGTAAATATTTTAGAAAAAATCCTCGAATAAAAAAATAACTACCGTATTTTATGATTCAAACGCCGCAAATGCGATTATAATTGAATTACAAATAGAAAACTTCCTCGCATCTCGAAAATTTCAATATGAAATAAAATTCTCGATGCAACTATTGTTAGTTTTTGTATATCAATAATAAGTTATTACTTTTAGTAAAAACTGAATTTAACTGTTGTACTCAGAATAAAATGGCGTGTAATTTATATAAAAAAAATTGTTTCAATGGCTTCAAATTTGCAAAAGTTACAACGGGTTAAACTGAAAATGATGTTGCACAGTTGTCAACTTACAATTTTTAAAAAACGCAAATTTGACACAGAAAGCATTAAATGCGGCCAACGCACCTTGCAGATTCGGATCCGTCGGAACATTTGGCATAAAAAAGTTGAACAAATCTTCTAGAGCAAAAAATGATGGGTTCAAGAACAAATGACGAGCTAGAAGAAAATGGATCTCCGACTAAAAAGTGAAAGTAAGTTGATCGATGCACTCTGTCTAGATAATCTACGTCGGAAATCGTAATAAAACGCACCAAAATTTTCACGAGCTAATTCCATTTTTACGCGGAGGCATAATTTACAAGTCACTATAAACATCACTAATCACACTCAAATGTCAAAATATTCTGAATAAGATTATGTTCAAAAATGTCAAACTTTCTAAGGCTCACAATATAACTAGTGGTGGCTGTTTATCATCCTCTAAGGGTACCCATCGACTCTCAGGACCTGGACAATATACTAGACAGCGCGTTTCCGACGATCCTAGCTGGCGATCTCAACGCTAAGCATCCATCATGGAACAGTCGGCGAACTAACCGAAATGGAAGAAAACTCCATGACTTTTCTGAAACTAATCAATTTTTCATCCTTGACGGTCCACTCGAATCTACCTTCATCTCAACTCTAGGCTCCCGAGATGTCTTGGACATCGTTCTTCTTAAATACGTCCCTTTCCATCACGAACTAACTACCATCCAGGACCTTGATTCCGACCACAATCTCGTCTTACTTTTCCTAGGCGAGGAAGCGAATCCTCCCAAGATGGTGCGACGCGTCTCATGGCCCGCCTTCTCCTCTCATCTGTAGCAAAATCTCGGCCGTATCGAGGAGATACGTATTGATAATGAGCTGGAGAAATCGGTCGTCCGCCTCACTTCTAGCATTCAGGATTCTATCCTGTTTGCGACGAACGTGAGGAGGAAGCCGAGTGAGCGAATTCTCCCAGAGTATCTGAGGGAACTCATCACAGAGAAGAACTGCGCCAGACGCCGTTGGCAGCACTAATTTGATCCTGCGGATCGAGTGCTCACGAATCGTCTTGCAGCACAAGTGAAGTGCAGCTTAAAGGAGCACTACAACCGTACCTGGGGGAAGAACCTCGAGTCGTTGGTAACGGAGAACAATTCCTTATCGAGAATGGCCAACCTCCTAAGGAATCGTAGAGATCCCGTCTAGTCTACGATCCCGCGGATAAGGCGGATGCATTCGCAGACAGCCTAGAGCTGCAATGTTCTCTGAACTTCCAGCACGCCGATCTTGACTTCATCGTGCGCATCGAAAGGTCAGTAAGGCATCGTATCGCCGTCGAAAACGACGTCGAGGACGACGCAAACCCTATTTACATCCTTCCCACTTCCCCGCACGAGATACGCGATTGCACAAAGCTATTCAAGCCGCGGAAGGCGCCCAGTCCTGACAACATACCAAACTCCGCCCTCGGGGCCCTCCCACCGAGGGGAATCGCCGCAGTAGTAAACATCGTGAACGCGACGTTGAGACTTCGACGATTTCCTTCATCCTGGAAATCCGCTGACGTCATCATCCTTCCTAAATCCAGAAAAGACAAAAAATTTTCGCAGAATTACCGCCCTATCGGCCTTCTCTCTTGTCTGGGATAGCTAGCAGAGCGAATAACTCTAAACCGCCTGAAAGATGCGACCGAAAACGTAAAGATCACAGAACCACTTATCAGGTACTCCGGCTGGCCGAAGAAATCACCAAAGGTTTCGCCTTCAAAGATGTGACAGCTGCACATTTTCTGGATGTTGCCAAGGCGTTCGAGAAGGTTTGGCGCCAGGGATTGTTGTACAAGATGCTGGAAGCAAACTTTCCTCGGAAGCTCGTTCAACTGATTGCGTCCTATCTTAGTGATAGATCATTTAAAATCAAGCTAGGAAGGGCGTTGTTTGCGACCAAGGGACGTAGAGGCGGCGGTTCCGCAAGGTTCCCTCCTCTCGCCGTTGCTTTACACCATATTCTGCAGTGACCTGCCCAGATAAACGAAATGACGCTCGCGCTATACGCTGACGACACCGCCACCTTATCCCGACCCCGAGATCCAAACCTGGCCCTCCGCAACCTCAAGCGGCGGTTCTTGTGTTGGAAACTTGGTTCCGGACATGGAGAATCGATGTCAACGCGAAAAAGAGCACTGCGGCGTTCTTTACGCGCAGGTGTACAAGCCTTCTACAATAAATAGAAATGTTTGACATGCCGATTCCTTGGGAGGACGAGGTTCGATATCTGGGTGTCGTATTCGACTCCTGGCTGACGTGGAGGCACCACATCGACTATTGCACTTCGCGTTCAAAAGCCGGTGTGGCAGCATTGTACGGTTTGTTGAATCGCTGAAGTAGACTTTCCTTGGAAAACAAGGTTAGGCTCTATAAGGCTATCATCAGCCCGACAATGGTCTATGCAGCAACCGTCTGGGGATATGCCGCTAAGTCAAATATGAGGAAGCTGCCAGTCATCCAAAACAAGTACTTGCGCATGGCTACAGACGCTCCGTGGTTTATGCGAAATTTGCCAATCCACGAAGATCTGAATATCCTTACAATCCAACAGTTCATCCATGAACAGGCCGTTAATTGGTATTCTTTGTTTCAGCACAGCTCCAACCCCCTTATCTCCGGACTATGAGCCTACGAGGAAGATGCCGGCAACCGTCCAGGGCGGCCCAAGGCGATTCTAAGCCTCCGTGAGTAGGAGGAGCCACATAAAGGTATGACTTCGTTCAATTAAGGAAGTGGGCGGAGTCATACGATAACTGTTGCTACAAATACTTAAACATCAGATCTTGAATCGTTCAGGATGTAGGTGTAAAGAGGTTTGATTACATTGGTACACCGCCTGCCAAGAGGTTCATCGTTCATTGTTTAATATAAATAGTGCCCCTCGTATATGGTTTCAATTTGTAACTTCATTTTTATGTAAACTGTTAGCGAGCAGATTTGTTTTCTCGTATGTTTTTTTGGTATCATCAGGTAGTTTTTCGTTTAGTTTTTGTTTTTGACTAATTTATTCAGTTAGATATACTCGACCATTAATTTTCTATGTTATATATTGTCTTCTTTGGTCAATTAACTTTTTCTCCTTAAATACTCGGATCTTGCGCACCAAGTGTTTAATGCATTACATTAGTGATTCTCAACACTTACAAACCTATGTGATGTCAAAGCTAAAGTTTAACAGAAACGTCTAAAAGTGCAACATTATGATTACATTTGGGTTTTTGTGATTTTCAATCATGTCAGTTGGTGATGGTTTTGTAGTGAACAATTTCCTTGGGACTTCATCTAAATCGATATACGATTCTAAACAATTGTGGATGCAAATATTGCTTTGGAATGAAAATTATCCACCGTAGAGAGGGAGCTCTTCTCTCAATACCCCTTTTAAAATTAATGTAGTTCATCAAATGCATATTAATACAGCATTGGTTTTACAAGTTAAAATAAAAATAGAAACATTAGTTAGCAATGACGTTTGTTAGTAGTTGCACGACGGTAACTTCGGTGATGACTCATATCGCTAGTTCGAATTACGCACCAGAAATGAGTACCAATTGTATAGTTTTCAAGATTACAGTTTTGTTTATACATATAACACCTAAATTAGGTTAGTCAATTAATTCTAAAGTTGACATTCGAGGGTAACGGTAGTGGAAATAAATAATGCCATAAATAAATTCGAATTATAATTAGTTGTAATTTAGGAATAATTACAGATTCAAATAAATATTTAAATTACAAGATAACTTGCTATAATATTATAAACCATCAACACTGATGTAAGACATTTTTGGAAATATTTTTAATAGGTAGAGATCTTGACATCTCCTATATTGAAACTTTTTCATTTTTGAGTTATGCTTAAGAAAGTGACTGAAAGGAAGGAATCAGGCACTATAGAAGTCGAAAATATTAACGATTTTGATTATAGATTATGAGGTTACATAAAGTATTTATTAGGAGAGAATGTAACTTGGCTGTTGTAACACTGATTTTGTATGACAGGTGAAATGGACTGTACCTATATAACTATAAAATGTACTTTGATATGTATATGTTTAGGTGTAATATTTAAAATAAATAATAATCAGATGAAATGATCTAAATTGTATTTTTCTTTGTGTTTGTAGAAATATATTTTACAAATTTCCACATTTTCCTTTTAAGAATTTTCTGTCATTATTAATTAGGTTAATAAAATCTTAAGTTCAGGTTGCTAAATATTAATCATTTTTATTTGTACAGAACTGTAATCAATGAACAAGTTTCTAGAATTTTCTAAGCATAGAACGTAGATACATTTTTATGTAACGTTTGTGGTTTAGTCTATGAATAGGATCACACTATATAAGTTTGTTTCTTAGTCTTTGAAACAAAAATAAAAGGAATATTATGCAAGATTGTGTATCGATGCTTGAAATCATTTCTTCTGTAATTCTTATTTATTAAAAAAGCTTAAACCGCAAGTGATATAATTTACAAAATTTAAATCCAGGTGGCTGAAAATGATTCCGATATAGCAAAGTGAAAATAATATCAGAAATAAAACATTGTAAACTACTCTTATATAATCTCGAAGAGATTGTGGGTTATTTTATTCATCGTATGGATAATAATAATAATTTAAAGTGCCTAGAAAATATTCGACCTTTATTTATTAGCATTCTTAGAAACAACGTATACTCAGACTTTTAGTTTTGACCCAGGAAGCAAAAATTAAACACATTTATAATCTTAAATTAATATTGCAGTTGTTGCTACATAGTTGTAATTTTAAAAGCATAAACTTTGTGCCACCGGCAATTAACTAAAACTCACCTTAACTGTCAATTGTAAATGGATTTCTTTATGGTTGAAACGAGTACATGTCAAATTAAAGCTTTTTAAATATTGTATATTAAAACAAATATAGCGACCTAGTCATTTACTCACAAATGACAGGACGTTTCCATTTTTATCCGCTAAAAATTACCGACCTTGGCCGAATTCGAACCCGCGTCCTGTGGTCTCAAAGGCAAACTTGCCAACCGCTGAGCCACCGAAACTGGTGATATTATTTCGAAAGTTAGTAAGTACTGCGTGATCTATGAGAAAACATCTTCTTGTTACAAATTCTTTACAGTTTCCAAACGTCTCCACAATATGAAAAAAAAGCTTTGATTAAATATCACATTAACAATTGTAGAGCGTAAGTTGTAGTAACAATCAAGATATACGTAGTAATAAATTCTGTCACTTAAAACGTTCTTGCAGTATCAATTTGATATATTAAGAGTTTAGTGCTATTTTTCTGTCACAGAATTAAGCTTTGTGGTAATCATTGTAAGAGATTTCAAAAATGGTACTTCAACAAAATGCAGCTGTACCGTCTTTTATAAAATAGGAATAAACCGCATTATTGACTAGAATAGTGATATATTCGATGAATGCCATCTATTTATATAAATGTAAAGTTGTTAAGGAAAGTATTATAAAGTAGTAGAAAACTGTCAAATCACTATAAAATTTTAAACTACTTTATAAGCATTAAATGTATTTTTTGGGTTTTATTAATGTGTATAAAATGGTGGTGGGGACGTGTTTTGTATATCGGAGGGATATTTACCTGAAGCCCTACAACAAGAGTGAAACCGATCATAAGCTGTCCTTTAATATACAAAAACAGTTCCTTGCCACTAATATAAATTTACTTCATGATGAAAAACATCTTGCGAGTTTAATTATTAAACATTTTTACACAACGATTTATGGACAAATTTTTCACTTTTCTTATTTTTATGGGAACAATACGTTTTGTGCCACAAAAAAATCGTGCAAAATCGGATACCAAAGGTCTGCCATCCTTTATAGTACTCCTTGAGATTTCATAAATGAGGTGTCATTTTATGGTGACAGTTTTTACCATTTTGTCATCAAAAATATTTGTGTACTACACGGGAAATGCTCAAAATGAGAGACCAAAGTTCCACCATTTCACGTAGTGCTTCTTGAGATTTCAAAAGTTTTGTACCCGTTCGTAGCATCAAAAAAAAATTGCATTTTATGCGAAATGCCTAAACTGAAAGGTCAAAATTTTGCTACCGCCGTATACTATCTCTTAGGATTTCATTTTATAGAAAATATTTTATGCCGCTTTGTATGACCAAAACACCTTTAGTATTAGGCAGAGTATTTTCAAAATCGGAACCTAACGTATAGCTTGTATAAAAACAACCAAAATTGGTGGTAGTTTAAATGCACGTAGTTCAGTTGGATTCTAATAATCCAAAATTTACAGTACCTTTTCTTAAAGACCAATTTTAACACCTAGTTTCGCGAACGCGGAAGCCGGCCATTTTATACTATTCTGGCAAGATCTTACAGAATAAAGTTACTTTTTCAAGACGATAGCTCTTGAGAATTGACAACCATACATTTTAAAAATCATAATCAAGTATATATTACTTTTGAAGTAACTATCGTATAGCTAAAGAGCAATGACCGCTTATTACCTTAATGAGTACTTTGCGAAATTCGAACTATTCTATATTAATTTCTCGTTTTCAACGTACCAAATAAATAAAACCTAAATGGTATAATTCTACAAGTTTAAAAACTTCCTTGTTGCATTATTCGATAAAAGTTAATTTTTTTACAATTTGTAATAGTTAATTGTCGAAATTCAATTAAATGTGTTATTAAAATTTCAAAATTATTACATTAAAGGTAAGTAATATTTTATGGTTATTGAATAAACAATAATTAAGTTACTCATAATAAATACTAAAACATTAGGAAATACATTTAACAGATTTATTTTGAATACAGATTCAATGTCTGCTTTATCAATATAACTTCTACAAAATGCAAATTATATTGCCGTACACTTGTAATCGTTTTTATTCTCCTAAACAAAAGTGTGTGGAGAAAAGCTCTCGATAAATTTCAGCTTATAACAAAGCAATGAAAAATGCTGAACTAAAAATCAAAATTAAGCGTTTACACTGACTTATTAATATTCAATTTATTACTTATTACATTGAAGTTTTAGCAACAGTAATTCATTTTCATTATCAGAAATACATAATACGCAGGGGCTTTATATTAAATTTAGAGTATTTTAAGGAAAAAGATGTTATATACACAAAGAATTTTTGTAGTACTTTTCTAGCATTCTACAAGTTCTTAGAAGTCACCTTTTTAAAAACGTGCACGTTATTTTATAATTTCCTTACTAATTTAAAGTTTAAATGTAATACAGAAGCAAATTACAGTCTTAGACAAACCAATTGCTAATATTTTAACAAAGGAAAACAGCTCTGCCAATGCTCTTTATTTAAATCTCAATAATAACTATTCAATTATATTTGTTAAAGCAAAACGTATACAGTGACCGGCAGAACATGTGCACCAAACGAGAATTTTGTTATTTTTATATTTTCCAAATTTATTTTATTGTTGAAAGGTTCTGCTTGTCCATAAACAGCAATTAGCACCAACAAAATTAGTAATAAATCTCTAGCATACGAAGGGGGTGTACAAATTTTAAGTTCCTGCAAGGGCGAAGGCCCAGTTTGTTAAAAATATAACTGTGAAACTTATATACAAGTACTAAGTTTTAGCCCTTTAGAACAAGGACGCGATTTTCCACTTTATTGGATTTACCTCCTTATAACAAATCAATAGAAGTTATCCAATATCTAAATTTTGTTTCTTGTCAGGGTTTTTGTGGCAATTTTATACTTCAATGACAATTGCATCTGTCAAGTGATGTTTACAAACTGGAAACTTATACAAAAATAGCCATTGCTCATTACATAATTTAGCAACTTGTAAAGATGTTTAAGGCTTATTATGAAAATGGATGTTCGCGAAAAAATGCGTTTCGTACAATACATGAAAATTTTGGTGTACAAAATTGACATTCGGAAAAAACAATTTGGAATGTGGTTCAGAAATTTGAGCAAACTGGGACTATAATCAGAGGTAAAGTACCTTATAGTGTTCGTGGAAGTGTGGCCAAAGAACCAGGCACATCGATTTGACGTTGATCCCAACTACTGCGACTCCCCTACTCCCACTAAACAATGAATCTTGGCCAAAGATTTGCATTTGAATCCTTACAAAATGCGATACAAAAATTGAAGTCAAGAGATCATCAACAGAATGGATGCTTGAAAAAGATAATTTTTTAAAGAAAATCATATTTACTGACGAAGCCCATTTCCACCTGCATGGTTTCGTCAACAGACAAAATTGTCACATTTGGAATCAGAAAGCCCAAGAACGATTATCAAGCAAATGCATTTCCAAAAAATGACTGTTTGGTATGGAGGCATTATTTGCCCGTATTCATTCGAAGATGATGCCAAGAATACGATTATAGTTAATGTTAACCGACTTTTTATGGAATAAATTGAAATATTTAGACGCTGATGACCTCTGGTTTCAACAAGACCGTTCCGTCAGCCCTGCAGTCAAAGAAACAATCACCTTACCTCAAAAAACGACAGTATCAATTGACCTCGTTCGTGTCATTTAACTCTTTAACTCCTGCAGACTTTTTCCTTTGGGATTACCTGAAGGGTAAAGTCTAGAGAAATAAGGCTAGAACTATTGTAGAGCTGAAGGAAGAGGTACGTTGCGATATCAACAACATAGACAAATTATCGCAACGTATTAGGGCATGCCACATGAGTCGTGACGGTTGTTTGCAGAATATAATCTACAACACTTAATTGTAATTAATTAAACTACATTATATCATATAAAATCATATTAATACTCTACTGTGTGTTTTTTAAACCTTATATGTGGAAACACTTAACGAATCATCCTGTACTAAAAAACACAGTAATTACATAAATTAATTTAAAAATACTATTTTATATCCTAGATTAATAAAAAAAATCTGGTATGAGACAACACACGACTTTCTCTTACATACATGTAAATATACAAATATGTAAATGTCCACAAATGATCAAAATATTATTTACGTTTATTTTGGGAATGATAAATATAACGGTCACCCATCCAAGTTACTGGACACGTAAAACCCGGTTTAACTTCACGCGTTGTCGTATTTTTTCAGGTAAAATCTCTAAGTTCACGTAAAATAATGTCAGCGGTATAAAAATCAGAGCAAGTTTCAAAAAAACTGTTATAGCCGCTTTCGACAAAAATCGCATAAAACTTAAAGATCACAAGAGAAAGTGGCACTTCCGGTCATTCGATTTGAACTACATTTTGGTTGTCTCATGTATGGACATAAAAAACTTAAATATAGTTTTTGATTCTCATATGAATGTTTTTGAGATATGTTTTTGACAAGTAATACTCCAAGCACTTCCGGTTACTCGATTTTCAAAAATGTATTAGAAAAATTCGTTCGTTAATATAAAACTAAATTAGGTAGCTAAGAAATATACTAAGTTTAAAAAAATCGTTAGAGTCGATTTCAAGAAAATCTCCAAAAACGAAAAATTCGGAAAATATTTAAAAATGATGGAAATAAAGCGGTATTCCCGGATATTGGATTTTGATCAAATTTTTAATTTTGCATACAAAGGCGCGATTATGACCTCAAATATAAATTTTCATTTATCTAGGGCTTTTAGTTTGATAGTTATTTTATTCAAAGTTAACAGTGAAGGTACTTCCAGTTACTCGGAAAATGTTCCGAGTAACCGCCTAGATTATATGAAAAGGACTTAAATTTCCAAGTAATATCATGAATTTTAAAAAAACAGTTGTAGCCAATTTCAAAAAAATCTCGAAAAACGAAAAATTAGGAAAATATCTAAAAATAACAGAAATAAAGTGCTACTTCCGGTTAATCAATTTTAACCAAATTCTTGATTTAGTATATTAACGCAATTATAACTTCAAATATAAATTTTTATTAAGCTAAGGATTTTAGTTTCATAGTTATTTTATTAGAGTTAATCGTGAAAGTACTTCCGATTACTCGAGTTACGGAAAATTTTGTGAAAAACGCCTAGATTATAATAAAGGGCATTAAATATATAAGAAATGTAGGGAATTTAAGAAAACTCGTTAGAGCCAATTTCGAGAAAATCTCAAAAAACCAAAAAATAACAAAAGTAAAGTGGCACCTCTGGTTATCCAATCTTGATGAAACTGTTGTGGTCGCGTACGACGTTGAATATAAATTGAAATATAAGGGTTTCTGTATCTAGGACTGCTCGTTTTCGAGTTATCGTGTTCACAGACAGACATACACGCGCGTGCGCGTACATGCACACGCACATGCACATGCGCACGCATAAACACACACGCGCGCGCGCATACACCCAGGAACGCCACATGTACGTACGCAAAAATATGATTTTCGTACTTAGAGTACCCACTAAAATTTCGACATCGAAAGTTTTGGTCGAAAACAATATTTTTTCTTTACTTATATTTTATAAGGGTAAGAGAAAGTAAAAATTAAATATTAACCAAATTCAGGTTTAACTCATACCTTTAGCACTGTAGTACAGTTATGGTTTTTCGTAAAAATTTAAACCCATACGTTTCTGAATTATTTCTCTGCCCTTATATTGCAATTTCAATTCAATAATAAAATAACGTGTATATCAGAAAATGGGATTTTTTGATAGCATATTTGGAAACATCATGTTTGGACCGAATTTGAATAAATTTATGTAAATAATGTCTTATGTCTAAGAGCTGCCCGAACATAGAATGGAGGTAACCAAAGCAGTGAAAAATGTAATGTTTGTATTAAAGTGCAGATACTTTATGTTCGGGTATAACTTTCAAGTACAAACAACTTTTTAATAACATTATTTACAGTGAAAAATACTCTTAAAGGGACTTGAAACAACTTTACCAGTCCATAGTATGCAACTTTTCCTTCCCAATTTTGTTGGAGCTCATTACTCTTTAAGGACATGCACAACGGACACTAAAATAAATTAGATACATTTAAAAATAGAAATGTTTCCCATTTGGTTCACAGCTTTTGCAGGTTACTCCAAAAATTAGAGAAAAGATACTTATTGTTTACTTTCCGTATTTTGATCATATTGAAAAAATTTAAATTTGATATACTATTATCATAGCTTTTAGTTGGGGTTAGAGAATATTGATTTTTTAATTAGAGAAGGTAGGGTAATTAATATTTGATTCTTTGATTTTGGTTTTGTTTGGAGTGTAAATATTTTTACCGTGATATTGGCATAGGTATCATATAAACGGTAAGTGGATGATTCTTTTAGAATAGTTCTGCTTTTTACAAAATTACGATTAAAAATATTTTTGAATCGTTCTGTACGTGCCTACTAACAACTTACGATTCCATTTTCTGTTGATGTACATATACAGTAGGCTGAGTACATCTAGACGGATTTTACGACAAAAAAATAAGGAAAAAGGTTTAGATAAATATAATTACAGCAACTATCGCAAGCTCTATCGTAAATAAAGCATGTAACAACTTGGCGAGTATTCAACTACGGCTGGCAAAACTACAGTGGAGTGAGGTGTTGTCCATCTATACTTTCAAGGCTGAACACTGATGGCTTCAAAATCGGGGATTGTGAGCGTCACTGTTATCTGGTCTAATACTGAAGAACAGGGTTACTTTATGGGAAACACTCTGTATATCAAGATGTTTGAGACTTATCTGTAGAGCGGAGGCAAACACTCCTACGGTAATGCAGATGCGTTAAGTGGTCTATCCAGAAAGAAATGTCACTAAGCGTTGGATGTTAGTAATTGTGACTCTTTCTGGATATAAGGAAATTGTAAATAGGTGCGTCGCCAAGGACCCTCCATATATATTACTTTACTAATAATAATCAAAGATTTGTCAAAAGAAAGGGGGTACAGAAAGATAGTTCACACTGTATCTACAAACTTATGATGAAATAATTCGTCGTTTTTTTTTGGCGTGCTCGACTCAAAGTTAACGACAGCGAACGAACGTTTAAAGTAAGCCACTCGGTATGAAAATAATTCTAATGTGAATTGAATATAAAATAGAGTAGTTTAAATTTTGATACCATAAAAATGACTATGATCAGTTCTATTAAAGCTATGTAGTAATATCTCTAATAATTCTGGAGTACACACTATTTTTGATGAGGTATAGAACTTATGACATGTAATTGAAATGAAACGATATAAACACCCTAAACACATTTATAAAGCAACGAAATATGGATCCACCTATTACATGCGTGTTTATCAATACAACAATTAAATTAATCTTAAACTAACAAATTATTAATCCAAGATACAAAACATTAGCTGACACAGGAGTTCCTTTAAATTATTTGACAAGATGATTCACAATCCCAAATAGAGAAGTTATGCTTGATAACCGGTATTTTAACTTATTAAGGGAACTCGTCTGTTGTAACACTCTGTATGTTACATTTAGTTGAATTATATTCAAGGACAAAATTAAGAATTTATTAATTTTTCTTTTAAAAAATTTCCTTTATATTTTTAACTTTAATTTAACAGTGGCAACGCTGTATTTATATTTCTAAAAGCATTACTATTTCTTTTTGGGTGATAACGTCAAAATTTAGGTTTCATTCCTTTAATTCATATAACATGTGTTAAGTAATAAAAATAGAAAAAATAGAATGTTTGTTTTGAACTGATTGTTACCGATAGCATGGCTAGCGGGGTGATCGAAAAGCGGAAGGAGTGCGATAGTCTTCGTTGGGGTTTGCTTACGGCAACATGTAATTCTTTACCTTAAAATTTCCTTTGTTCACTTAAAAATTACCTTATCATTATCTAGATTTTAAGCAAACCTTGGCTGATATGTTTCGTTATCACTAATTTTTTTCGTTGCCGAGATGCTGTGGGACAACTCCTAAGATCGTTTCTTTTTCTTTTCTTTATTGCTTCTAATTTGGTAAGTCAAAATTGATTAATATTTAATTTAAATTGTCGCATATACTACGACTGTTAAATTGTGAATTAAGGGCTTAGGGCTCGAGAAAATATTGAAGTCTATGATAACTCATTAATTGTTTCTACAATTACCTACAATTACCTCTTTTAATCTGAATTGATAAGCTCATAGAACTAACAAGTATATACGATTCTCTTTAATTTTAATTGTAGGAACTATTTTTGCAAACTTTAGCTTGCAAGGATAATATCTACTTAAGTTCATATCTTCGACTGACTTATCAGATTGTAATCTGAGAAAATGTTACTGTGCCTATTGGAGTTGCTCTCAAGTATCTTCCGACAATTGTCTGAAATCAGCTACAATTTTAGAAATTTTTCAAAAAGGGGTTATTTTCAAAATTGGGATTTTACCTTTCATTCATTATAATATTTTATT
>JAHWXV010204134.1:0-18668 GCA_024586415.1 Phrixothrix hirtus | reverse complement strand
ATATATATATATATATATATATATATAAGGTCGTGTAGTTAGAGCATTCCTTATCGTTGAACGCCTTTAACAAAACAAGATTTCCTGAGGGGAAATTATTAATTAAGTCGATATTAAATTTAAATGATAAACGAATTATAATATGTATTTGCACTATTCAGCAACTTAACAGTAACATAATTTTAATTTAATTTAATATTCGTGCCATGCTTAATGTACGCCCTAATTGTATAACAACAGAAATTAACTTCGTCAAACAGATTAATATGCTTATATAATGGTCATTACGTTAAATATAGTAACTATCAAATCAAAGCAGGTGAATTCGATTTACACTTTGGTGTTTAAATAAACACACTCGTGGTCGGTATAGAATTTATCACGGAGATATATTTAGGCAATATATGATTTGCATACCTGACCTGGGCTAGAGTTGCTATATCTATCGTTTAGTAGCATCCAAAAAATCAAAATAAACTGAAGACGAAATAAATGCCCTCGTTGGATACAACGGAATCAGCAGTGACCCCTCATCGTAGGACGGTGTTTGCAACTGCGAAGATAATCTGGGATATGAATTTACCCGCCAGATGAGAGAGTAGAAGTGTAGGATACGAAGACGTTAATAATTCGTCTAGCCCATGAAGAAGGCAGCGACACGTGTCTCCCAACAAAATTAGGCCCTATTAAGCGGTTTTTTGTAACTTCATTGTCAAAACACTAAAAAATATAAATTAATATCGAACTATATAGTACCAAACAATAAAAGCTTATGCTAAAAATATAGATGTTTTTGAGAATTTCAACAGTATATTACCGACACTGCACTGTAAAACGTGCTTCTTTCTACGGCACAGGTAGAAGTAACAAAACCAAACGAAAATTCTAAATTCGATTGAAGGTCGTCCTTTAACAATGTACCAGTAAAAGAATACCTAACATATGAAACCCAACATACTCCAAATGGAAAACGTAGTCATGCCTAAATTACTATCTAAACATTTAATTGACACATATAATTGGTCGGAGTGGCAAACATAAAATTATAAGTGTCGGAAAGGACGGAAACTCAAAAAAAACGTATGATAAACGCATCATGAGGTTTAGAAGTGAACGCAGTTTGTAAAAAACCCTAACGAGTGGGATTAGAAGAGTACCGATCAATTGGTTTAAACATTTATTATTGTTACACTGGTGTACGATTTGTTGTAAATTACTCTGATAAGCATCAAATTTCCTTGAATTGGATTAGTGCGAAGGTAGCAAGATGCTTTAAAAATTCTTTCCTGGCATGTATCTCTCTTTTCTTCTTCATCTTTAGCCGTACCATCCCTACAACAAATATACGTAGTTTACCAAATTGGGGCTATGCTTTGATCATCAGCGCTAAATTGCTCGAAATAAAATCAAAAACATCATATTTTTCTTGAAAATAATCTCAAGATCTTGATAATTTTAAATGTGCTTGTTTTTATAGTGAAATCGAGAAATAATTGATATAAGGCACAGGCCATTTTATTTTATTTAAAAATTAAAAATTATTTTATTCAAATTTATTGCAAATTTAAAAAGTTAAGTAACCTATGTCTTAGAAGAATGTCTGCTTTACACGAATGAAATAATCACTTCATAAAATGCCATGGCCTTTGAGATGTTTTTCCAATAAAATGGACTAATAATTTGACACATTTGTTTAAATATCAATAACTTTTTATCATTTGCAGTTTATTAATTTTAAAATGTTTGATAATTATTTTCTGTTTCTATTCCTTTGTTACGACTTGGATTGTCGGCCGTTTATTTTACCATCACCTGCAACCCAACGCCTTTATTTATTCCAAATATGAATTTTTTGTGACAAATCTATGCATATCGTTCTTCCTTCACAATCTTTAAAAAGAATTTTTGAATTTTTCGAATTTTACTTATTCAATTTCCATTAAACAAGTTTATATTACGAAATATTATTTTAATTTAACATTATGTTTAGTTCACTGAAAATTAGTAGTTTAAATAGGTAATTTCTAGAAGGCACATCTAGAGGACGTGATCAGTCGGATTTCAATTAAAATAGACAATGCGAGTTCTATAGATTTTGATGCTGCCGGCGGGCTTTTGTGCAGATAAAAATATTTCCAGTCGTTTGCGGGGTACTGGAAACAGCATGATTTGTAGTTCAGAGTTTTAGTTTAATGTCTGGTTCATTGAATTCCTTTTGATCAGTTAATTATGAATGTGTAATTCCACAACTAGTTTCAATATTACTTTGAAAGTAAAGGAGCCCATTAATTTTTTTGTTGATTTAACCTATAAAAATCTACATACGCATCGAAGCATCGAATGCTTCCGAATTAATAATTTTCTCTTTTTCAAAATGGGGTCTTCTTTTATAGTAGATTTCAGTATGAAGTATTAGATTTTAAATAGGCAGTCCGAGAACGTATAACCTGGTTTTATCTTCGTGGGCACAGCTACCGTTTTTTTTAGAGCAGTGAACTAATTCTGGTATACAAAATGAAATGCATATTTAACTAATAAATAAGAAGTAAGTGGATAAATATTTTAGTAAAGATACACTTGTTTAATTGTCAACGATAAATAAATTGCAAAAGTGAACTCTCATTTTATATTACATTAAATATAATAGCATTTGCGCCTTAGAGTAAATCATTTTAAAAATAGAATTTCAATATTGCTTTTCCATAACTGGTGTTTATTTCTAAAGTACAATCGTAGTATTTATTTAATATGCTTATATTAGTAGATGAATTTTTGTCAAATGATATGTAGTATTTACTTACTCCTAACAGAGCCGTCAATGAGTGAAAAATTCTTAAACTAACAGGACTGCGAATGGCCTGGACATTGATGAATATAGTTTTTATTGGTGAGATACATCTCTTGTTAAATAAAGCTTAAAGCTTAAATTGATACAACTTGTTAGATTAAATCCTGAAAAAGTTTAAAAAACAAACCTTTAAAATTTGTGATAAAAATATTGTTCATGGGTCGCTTATTATGTATATTTATTTATACACTCAAAAATTTAAACTATTTTAATCTACTCTGAGCACGATAAATAATATTTTCTAATAGATTGTTAATAAAAATGTATTGAAATATAAATTTCACAGTAAAAGTATGGAAGAAATGTTAATATTCATTTCTATAAGCAATTACAATAACAAATTGTACTTTTCGATAAGGGGAAAACCAAAATTTTATTATACAGGTACTCAAAGTGATAACATTTTCGAATGAATGAAATAAATTATAAATAATTAAAACACTATAAGTACACAAAATATTGAAAATGAAGTTGTATATATTTAATACATAACAAAGAATATAGCGATAAAAATAAAATACTTGATAAGATAGGTAATAAATTCTCATCTTAAAAGCTTTTTTTTAATTTACAAATGCCCCTCTAGTCACCTTATTAATCACTTGTAATCATTATATAATAAACTACTACATGATGTATTTACTTAGAAATAACATCTTGGATAATCTGTTAACGAAGCGACTCACTGAAACTTAGGACAAGGTTTGGTTTTAATACATTTAACAATAAGTCTTTTATATACTGTATTAATTACGTTATGAAATAAAAATATTTTTGTAAACGTATGAAAAAAGTCAGAGATTTCAAAAAGTATGAGTTATTGATCATTAAAGTAATGTAAATACAATTTTTAGAATATTAAAAGAAAATATGTGTTAAAATTGCTCTTTATTTTAAAAACTTAATGTTAAAGATTGAGATAATGTAATTGCCTGTTTATATTATCTAGCAGCTTCTATGACTAAATTACCTACCTCTCTAATGTAATTGAATATTGCGATTTATGATTTACGCTTTTAACAAGATTTAAAATTTTAACTTTCCTGTATCTGTAATGCCGCTATAGAAACGTATAGAGCGAAAAACTTATTAACTGTACACATATAACAACTGTAGGATCCAGTAATAGCCTACTTATAAATTTCATTTAAAATAAACAACATTTTGGATTCAAGGTTAAGGTCACTAAAAAGTAATAAAGTTAGTGTTAATATAGTCACTAAAACAAATTGAGGTATAGATACATTTATTATTCAATGAAATATCTTTTAAAACAAAGGTATTTTCTGGGAGATTACAAAATATTTACATATAAAATAACCTATTATTACATTTCCATATATAACACTTTTGGTGACGCCTACGTTGGTCGACGGTGATGACACCAGTTTTTCTTTTTCTCCACTCTAACTCATTTAATTTAAAGCGTTGACTGGTATATAAGTTTTCCAATGAATGCCAAACAAACTTGAAAGTTAATGCACATCTGAGTTTGCGTTTGCGTTGGACATGCATTGTACTCTGCTATACAGAGCTATTTCTAAGCAAATTTGCACTGTGTGGTTTACCATTGCTTTGCAAACAAAAAATGGTAGTTGCATAGAAAGCTTAGACTACAGAAGCTTTGCACTATTACTTACTTACGTAAGCGAGGTAAATTATCGCTTTCAAGTTCCAGTAAATTCAATTTTTTAATTCTTTTTCACTTAATAGAAAACTTACATACCTGTCAACGTCTTACAATCTACAAAAGGGATAACCCTTAATTCACCACGCATTTCACTTTTTCGTATTTCTGTTACTGCTACTGTTGCCAATACTGTTATTACTATTATTAATATAAATTCTACGCAAGATGTAAACATAAACAACTGCTTGAATTTCACATAAATATTGAACATTTGAAAATGTAACGAAGGGCGTCGCCATTGTTTATTAATGACTTCAATTTGCGATCTCAACTAATATCACCATGGCCCTTAGATTATATACTGCTATCTTAATGATAGCTTATCAAATCTTAAGTGACGTAATCGCAATACCAGAATACAAAAATGTGCTTCCTTTTATAAACATTTTTACCTCATACTATAGGAGTTACAAAATACGAGGTATAAAAACTTAATTCCAGGAATAACCGCGTTGCAGAGTGTGATCCGTATAGTGTTTTTGCTATGCTCACCCGAATAATTGTACTTGAATGTTTTAGTTATTATGTGCGTAAATGATGAGTCGATAGAACCATTCATTAGTCAACTATTTGAAAAACAGTACCGATCTGTGTATAATTGTGGCCTAAAAATAAGGAATTAAAATTTAGAGCAGCGAATTAGCACCAAATCTTGTATGAACGGTCTATGAAAACATTAGGGCTGTTGCAATTGATATAATCCCCAAGTTTGCTATTCCCAAAAAATGCATGCACATCTCGTTTGCATTTCAAGATTATTGTTGTGTTTCTATGAATACATGTTACGCTCTCCGTTTCTTTGTCTAATATAGATTCATTCAGGGTCAGTAATTTGGGCTCATGCGGAATATTGATGTTGTTTCAATAAAAGGCCGATTTAGTTAACTTTATTCCAATTTAATTTTGATAGTATTTTAAATAATTAATGTTTGTAATTTATTTTAATTTTAGAATTTATTTTCGCTAATGTATAAAACTATAGTTAAGGTATTAAAAGCAATTGCGTCGATTTATTTTCCAAATTAGTAAAATGAATTAAGTCCTTGTAGAATAATATGAATAGAACCTTTGGATTATTAACTAAAAAACTGGTTTCAATATAAAATATTTGTTTTACCATTGAGTTTTTTTTAGCGACTCTTGCATTTTCGGGGAATAAAATAAGATTTGTTTCTTTCAGAAGGTTATGGATTGTGAACGTAATAAAATCGTGCAGGTTGATGTCAAATGAATAAAGTAAGGCTTTGTAAACGAGTAACTGGAGATTCCTTTTACATTTAACTTGTTAATCGTCCAAATCGAGTCTAAAATTTCAAAACTGGGATTCTAAAATTATTTTCCTTAATATTAAGTTATAATTTTTATTAGAAACGTTTGTGATGCTCGACAAATACAATTTCGCAAAAAACGTACATCCAAAATGAAACTACGTTTGCTTCCCATAGCGTGATGCAAATCGAAACCATATATGACATATAGGGTGTCAAGTTGCGATTTGAACATACATTTTTGACATTCACGACTGTGCAAAAATGTCATTTGTTTCATTTTATAAAGGGTGTTACATAAAGTATGCAAGATTTGAATTACTCGCTATTGCTGCGATTTCCGACAGCTTCATTTGTTTGCGTTGCCGTTGGCCGCCATTAGTTGTTATGTAGTTTTACACAAAAGACCATCGCGTTGTTATTGTCAAATCTCATTATATGAACAGAGAATGTTATACGAAAACAGTTTGCAAATTGCGTGAAATTTGCTATTGACAAGATATAGCTAGACTGTCAACTATGCAGCGATTTATTAAGAAATTTGAAAAGACAGGTTCGGAATTAGATATTAAATCGCCTGTGAGCCCTCGTGCTACCTGTTCTGTTAAGAACATAGTATTGAAGTGAGTCCAGAGAAATCAATTCACCGTTGAGCACAACAACTGGCCATTTCAAGAAGCACTATGCACTAAATATTAAAAGTATATTTTCTTCTGAATGGCTATAAAATCCAACTGAAGCAAGAACTCAAACCGTATGATTACTTGAAGCGCCGAGAACTAGTTAGTTGAACATTGGGTAAAATATGAAATAGACAATAATTTTTGCGATGAAGCCCACTTACCCCTTAACGAGTACGTAAATAAATAAAACAGCTCGATTTGGGACAGAGAAACCCTCGTTTCATTCACGGGTAGCCTTTGCGTAATCAAAGAGCAGCTGTTTGATATAGATTTTGGGTCGGCGCAAAGTGGATCGACGCTTAAGAAACAGCGGACATAGACAAAAAGTTGAATCATCGAAATTATCATTTTTGTCCGAAGATCCTGATAGCAAATTAGATGTAAATTAATATAATAGTTTCGAACACTTGGAATATTTTCATAATGTGCAAACGAATGTATCACAGAACAAATCATTTTGACATACGTAACCAATTTAGTTTTTCCATACCAAGTTTTAGATCATCCTATTTTGATATGGTACTCACAATATTTGGATACCCTTTAGATAGATATTTGATTAATAGGGAAGGATGTATGTCATTTAATTTGTTATTAAATTTTAAAAAAGTGTTTAATATTGTTAGCATTTTTAATAATTGGATCGTATACAGCAAAATTATATTACATGCTTTAAAAAGAACCCTCTGCAGCTAGGTGCAGCTTTACAATATATAAACAATTTTTTAAGCAGATACGTATATATCAAGTTGGGTTCCATCCATTTTTCACACAACTGAGAATTGTAAATAAAATAAGTTGAAAAAATTTTTCTCAAAGCTTTTTATTCTTAATACAATTCGTAATGTATTAATTAAAACGTCATGTTCGGAAAATTACATGCACACCATCATCAGGTTTATAATAAAGTTGATGTTGATATGAATATTAATTAAATCTAATTATTGTAAAAATGGTTCTAAGATAAGATGGTTTGAGATTGATATAAAAACCATGATATTTCAGATGAAGTTTTATGTTTAGTATAAATTTTTACTTTCTCTTACCCTATATGAAATAAAGGTAAAAGAGAAAGTATTGTTTTGGACAAAAATTTTAGCTTAAATACCTACACGTTTTCGGGTTGCATGAGTAATAAATTAATGTTTTTGAAAATAAGTTTGTGTGCGCGCGTGCGTACGTGCGCGCGCGCGTTCGTGCATGCGTGCGTGCGTGAGTGCGTGCATGCGCGCACGCGTGCATGTATGTTTGTACGCGGGTGGGGGTGCGTGTTCGTGTGCGTGTGAGTGCGTGTATCTGTACGTGTGCTTGTACGTGTGCGTGTGCGTGTGCATATACGTGCGCGTGCGCGCGCGTGTGCATGTGCGTGTGCGTGTATGTCTGTGAACACAATAACTCAAAAACCATAAGTCCTAGGATAACAAAATTTTGTATTTGAGTTTGTAAGCATCATCTCACGCAACCGCCACAATTTCTCTAGAATCGGAAGACGGAAAGGGCCACAATTTTTTGGTTTTTTGGGATCTTTTCGAAATCGGCTCGAACGATTTGTTTAAAAATTGTTATGTTTATTAAAAATGTAATGCCCTTTCATATAATCTAGGCGATTTTACACAAAATTTTTTGTAGGTCCAGTAACCGGAAGTACTGGCGCCGTTAAAATCTGAGTAAAATAACTATAAAACTAAAAACCCTAGCTAAATGGAAATTTATATATAAGGTCACAATCACCTGAGGGTGCTAAATTAAGAATTTGGTTAAAATCAAATATCCGTAAGTACCATCTTATTTGTCATTTTTAGATATTTTCCGAATTTTTCGTTTCTCGAGATTTTCTCGAAATCGGATCTAACGATTTTATTTAAAATCTATTATATTTCTTAAGCATTTAAGACCCTTTCATATAATCTAGGTGGTCACTCAGAAAATTTTCTGTAGAGCGAGTAACGCGAAGTACTTTCACTGTTAACTCTGAATACAATAACTATGAAACTAATAGTCCTAACTAATTGAAAATTTATATTTGGGCTCATAATCGTCTTTTTCTGAAAAATCAAAAATTTGCTTAAAATCAAATAACAGAAAGTACCTCTTTATTTCTGTCATTTTTAGATATTTTCCGAATTCTTCATTTTCACGGTTTTCTTGTAATCGACTGTGACGATTGTTTTTAAACTTAGTATATTTCTTAGCTACTTTAATTTAGTTTTACATTAACCAAGGGGTTTCTCTAATAAATTTTTGAAAATCGAGTAACCGGAAGTACTTGTTGTATTAGCTGTGTACAATATAGCTCAAACAGCAATCATTGTATGAAAATCAAAAACTATATTTATGCTTTATATTTTCTATACATGAGGCAGCAAGAATTTGGTTGCATTGTAATGACCGGAAATGCCACTTTATTCTTGCGTTTTTTAAGTTTTTTGCGATTTTCGTGAAAATATTTTTAAAAATGTTTTTGAAACTGCTACGATACTTACGTCCTTGACATCCTTTTACGTGAACTTAGAGGTATCTCTGTAAAAAAAAGTTGAAGTGAGTTAACAGAGAAAATCTCTGGAGTTCAGCAGGGTTTTACGTGTCAAGTAACTTGGATGGGTGACCCTTAGAATTATTGTTCCTAAAATAAACGTAAATAATATTTTAATTATTTGTGAATATTTACATATTTGTATATCTATGTACGTAAGAAAAAGTCGTTTGTTGTCTCATACCAGATTTTTATAATCTAAATTTAATAAATGTATTTTGAATTTTAAATAAACATTGATATGAGTTTTGATTTAAAAAATTTAAGTTAAACAAGTAACAATGCAGATTAATGATGGGTGTATGCTTTGTATGCATTGTTACTTGTTCAACTTAAATTTTTTAAATCAAAACTCATATCAATATTTATTTGAGATTTAAAATACATTTATTAAATTTAGATTATAAAAAATATAAAATTTCATTTGAAATATCATGGACTTTATATGAATCTCAAACATCTTATCTTAGAACTATTCTTACAACATTTAGATTTAATTAATATTTGTATCAACATCAACTTTGTTATAAACTTGATGATGGCGTGCATGTAACTTTCCGAAACATGACGTTTTAATTAATATATTACGAATTATATTGTGAATAAAAAGCTTTGAGAAAAATTTTTTCAATTTATTTTATTTACAATTCTCAGCTGTGTGAAAAATCTATGGAACCCAACTTGATATATACGTATCCGCTTAAAAAATTGTTTATATATTGTAAAGCTGCACCTAGCTGTATACGATCCAATTATGAAAAATGCTAACAATATTAAAATTTTTTAAAACTTAATAACAAATTAAATGACGTACATTCTTCCCTATTAATTAAATATCTCTCAGAAGGATATCCAAAGCGGGCTATGAAATTGTTTCAAAGTTGTTTTCATATGTACTATAACGTAGAAAGAATCTTTATTAGATTGTGAGTACCATATCAAAATAGGATGATCTAAAACTTGATGTGGAAAAACTAAATAAGTTACGTATGTCAAAATGTCTTGTGATATATTCGTTTGCAAATTATGAAAATATTCCAAGTGTTTGAAGATACTAACTTCGGGCAAAAATGAACGACTCAGTTATTATATCATAATTGTAAAACACATTAAATTTTGAACAAAAAATGTTAAATATGTAAATTGATATCGTCATTAGTTTCGGAGATATCGCCAAAAGAAAAATTAATAACACGTAACCTGTTAGAAGTTTCATGGTCAAGCATTCCATGAAAAATTAAAAAATAATTTAAAACGTTTTATGATTATGTAGTTTTTCACTTTTCATTCAATTTGTTGTACCAATTTTATTATGATTTAATTAAATTATTGCCTTAGGTTTACCTACCTGCCTTGCACTATAAAATATCTATTTAGTCAGGAAACAAAATCGGCAGGATTCCATGATGGAAACAAACAAATTGAAATGTCAATTGAATCAAGCTTTGGTAAGTGTGTTATTGTTAGCATTTTATCTTCAGTCTTTTTGAATTTTGGGTTGACCACTATTCAGTAATTAACTTTTGTGTTGCAAATTTAAAAAAAAGGCTTACACCAATGCCAAGGCTTACGATATGATTGCGTACATTTCAAAAGTTTTGAAAATGTAGTTCTTAAGGAACGAAAATATGCTGTTAGGTATTCTGAACGAAGACACTAAAGCGGAAATGTGTTTCAGCGATTAGCGATACGATTAAGACAAACGGGTAGTGTACTTGCCATTCCAGTCTCCAGCAGAAGGCGGCGTTCGATAAGGAATGAAGTCAATATTATAAACGTTCTCGCGTACGTACAAGCGGATCGGCACTTAGGTATGAGAAACATTTATTGAGATTTAGGCATAAGTTGTACTTCAGTACATCGAATTCTAAAGGATTATAAGATGCATCCCTATCATTTAGTTTTACACCAGGTCCTTTCAAATACTGATTTCTACAGGCGGCTAGATTTTTGTAATTGGATGAGAGATATGTATAATGACAATTCCCAATTCCCGTCTTTGATTTTGTGGATTAATGAAGCCACTTTTAGCAGTTGTGGCAGAGTGAATTTGCACAATATGCACTATTGGGCGGAAACAAATCCTTACTGGATGCAGGAAATTGATCACCAAAACAGATGGTGTCAACGTGTGGTGCAAAAGTTTAAAGCATAGGATTATCGGACCGTTTATTTTCAATGGCGAAACATACTTAGAATCTTTGAGAAATGATATAACAAGAGGATTCTTTTAGTATCAACTTGATGGATGCCCGGCACATTTTTCTGAAAGGGACCACTACTTTTTAAACATTACTTACCAAAATCGCTGGATTGGGGAGGTAGTTTGTTCCCGTGGCAACTTAGACCTCCGGATTTAAACGTACCAGATATTTACTTGTGGGAAAGACTAAAAGATATTGTTTAACAGTCACGACCAACAACATGACAGAATATGATCGAAAGAAATCAAATCAAAGGGCTCGATTAAGATTTCTCAAGCTGAAATTGAAACTGCCGTTTCCAGTACTCGCCATAGATGCAATCGTTATCTTTTGAAGGACGGTTGTTATTTTTAAAATTTATAAAGTATCCGTTTTTGTTTATTCTGAGAAGTTTTTATGGTTTGACTCTTACTTTAATTAATAACGTTAAGGAGTTTGTTGTGTTTATTGTTGTTTTAGCCCATAGGCCTTTAAACTCGCTTTAAATTGTGCATCTCATATAATTTGGACCGGTCCTAAGGTATGTAAAACAACAAATAATTAATTATAATTTTACACGATAACAAAATTGAATACAATGTTTTATACCTATGGCATCGACAGGTAAGAGAACTTCAGTCAATGGTTTAATTAAATCATAATAAATAGAACGAAAAGTGAAGAACTATATAATTATAAATTGTTTTAAAATATTTATTAATTTTTTATGGAATGATTGACCATGAAACTTCGAAAGAAATTGTTTCTAACAAGTTACGTGTTATTAATTATATTTTTGGCGATATCTCCAAAACTAATGACGATATCGATTTGCATCTTTGTTCCAAATTTAATTTGTTTTACGAATGATATAATAATTAGGTCGTTCAATTTGAAATGTCCAAAAAAAATGATAAAAACTGCGATCTCTTCAAATAGCACCCCCAAGCGGTAGCGGCAAATATCATTCTATCATGGTTACTTTTCTATTGTAATTATAAAATCGTCATCTTTCTAATAAGACCAAGTTTACCAAATTCGGTTAAGTCAAACGTAAGTCACAGCCAACTTATTCCGAAGTCATTCCCCCTTCCCTCGAGGTTTTATTTACGTCTTACAACGAAAAATGTTTTATAAAAAAGGTCCAGAATTTTAGTAACAATGCAATGGTAATATTTATTTGATAAATTTATATTCGCATATTTTCTAGAAAAATGCCGCTTTTAAATGCCTATAGCAACCCCCTCCTGGCGGTAGAATAAGGAACTTAAAAAATATTTCCAGCAATTTCTATTGGCCATTTTCCTTAATAAGATTTTGTTCTAAAAGCTCTACGATTATTAGTTCCTGAGATATGGTATGTTGTTGCGCTTAGTGGGACACCCGGTATAAATATTTCTTTAATAATATATTTAGTTAGCTTTTTATTAATCTTTGATTTATAATTTTAGCACTATGTATGGTCATCGTATTTTCAATGTTTTAAATAGTAAACAGGCAACAAATTAGATAGCTATTAAATAGCAATTGTAATTGAATCCTCCTTAAACTAAGTCTTTCTTAATTACCATAGAAATAATTGAGGTAACAATAAACTATAGAATTTATGTAAAACTCAAGTCAAATCTAAATATTAGTAATGTTGGTGCAAATGGCCTAAGTATATAATTACTTGTAAAGCAATCAAATTGTCACTTCGATAAGTTCCTTAGTTAGTGAATCTTAGACTGTTCAAGAATTTCCATATTGTATTAGTCGTATAGTGCCAGTGACATCGTCACAATTATACATATGCGCAAGTTTTGATTCTTGAATACTTCAAAGGGTTAATGTTTGTCATCTCCAAATTTAAAAGGCACGCGGCTCCTCTTGAGTTAAGCTCGAACAGGTCAGTCGTATGATAACAACGACGAGGTGATTCGATTTATATTTTGTATTATAAAAGTGATTCCCAGTGTTTGCTGTCATTGCAATTTGAACGAATAGTAGTATTTAAACAATTTAACGTTTACGCAATGGCTATCATTCGTTTTACTATATATCATTTAATGTCGACAAAATAGGTCATTGTAGATGCCTTAGATCTAAAAATGCGAAGATACGAATGACAATGTCAATACTCCTATCCCTAATTTGTTGGTTTATTTATAGGCAAATAATAAATAGACTAATAATAGACAGTGACCAACGATATGAGAAAAAGGATAACAGTATTGAAATTAAGGGTTAATTGTGAAAATATTTATATTTTAGGCGAATTTCCTTCATTACAAAATGATAAAAGTCTAGAAAATAAGAATCATTTAAATTTTGTTTGAATAGAGCCACTGGGGAATATATTTTCTGACAAGAACCTAACACTCCGAAAATATGAGAAGATTGTTTTACTAATGATTCTTTAGATAATATTTGTGTCTGTAGAGACAGTTGCGTTAAAAAAATTAACTGAAAGATGTTATTTGCAGTCGACTGGATAGTTTAAATTTTGCTCCTAGTTACGATCAACACATAAATCATCAATATGCTTTGCTTCTTGTCGCTATGAATGGTATTGCAAAGACGGGCCCAAAAAAAAGTACCGTCCCAAGTTAAGAAAGAATTGAAGACAGAATATCAGTTTCATGAGAGAAATATATTCTAAACCTTTTTTCAGTTTGTGTATAGTATATACTAAGCACTCTAAAAATTGAGAAGAAACAGTTTTTAACATATGGTGTCACCGTTACCACATAAAAGTTCAAATACAGTTTCGGTCACTCGAGTGTTAACTCTTCAAGAACACGTGAAGAGCTTCTACTCACTAGGAAATGTTTAGAACAAAATGCCTTGTTCTGCTTCGACGTTTACCTGCTTACCGATTTAATATCAATCTAAACACCTTACCGTGGAGCATCGAAGACATACATGTATAAAAATTACAAGAAATCGCTCGTAGCTGCTTCCAAAAGCCCAATTGGTCGATATTCATACTATAATTTATGGAGATAATTGTGCAGACATATTGTAATTTAAAAATTCTAACAGATTGTATTAAACTTGCCAAAGTACCATTATATTACAAGAATACCTGCTACAGTGGACCTATTAAAATACATTACTATTATATCGATTGGAAAAGTACGATCATTAACCGAGACAGAACACTCTCTCTAATCTAAATTTTACACACATAGAACATACTTGTTCCAATAGTGCGTATTGAAGCATTCAAGGATAATATAGTGATTCCTCATGAATGGTGTAATTTCAAGGCAGCATATTGACTTGACTTCCCCTGCAGGTTCATATCCCGTATAGCTTTCAGCAAATGCCGCATTTTTGTTTTTAACTAAATTTAAGATGGCTTCTTTTGAAATTGCTGCACAACTATTAAATGAATTTGTTTTATATTCCAGAATTTTGCACCACAGCAAAATGCTCATCATTTCTTTGAACACTTTACTATCGGTGAATAGCATGTTATATGGCACATTTATAATGCCAATGACAAAAAAACATCTATCTGGTACAATGTGGTATATGCCTACAATGACAGGACTTCACGAGTCCTTTCAGCTACCGTTCTTACTGGTGGACCATACTAAACTTGATTCTTCCATGAATTTTGGGTTAATCAAATACATATTCTGACAAAGATTCCAATCAGTTAAAAGGCGTTTGTTGACATGTCGTAGAAGCTTGCCCTACTTTAACAGCAATAATATCTGTTGGGGATAAATTGGGCAGCGCAAACTTATGCTAGGGCACAATTTTTCAAAAACCTTCACGTGCAAACAGTTATTAATGCATAAAAGCTGAGTGTGATAAATCTGCAAAATCGTTATATTCTAAGCTCCTTCATGACAAGGAGTGTATTCTGCTATCTTATTGGCGACTGAAAAAAAATAGTATAACTTGTAAGTAATATGAAAATATTTTAGGTCAAATCCGAAAACTATATAAATCCCGAAAAACCGAAAAGTCTAGAAATTGTGGAAGAGATAATCGCTGAACATGGGCTTTAAAAAGGATCCAGTAAAGACGGAATACATATGTAATATGTAATAAATACAATAAAAAACTGCATTACGTTAACGAAAAAAGTTATTAATTTTGAACCAAAGGAAGAAAAGTCTTTCATTATTTGACAATGACTTTCGTCTTTTTTATGATCATAAATTCGTTATATGTATGTTAATACTCATTAACTATCCAAATGTATTCATTAATTTAATGACATAATTTCATTGTATTCATAAGGTCAGTTCATTGTTTTAATGAATATCATCGTTTCAAATGAATTGAGTTCGTTTATATTATTATTATGGGTTCACTGTATCAAAGAATGACTTTATTAATATAATGAACTGCGTTTGTTATTTTAAGAAATTTATTTCATAAACTCGATTTAGGTTTATAATTTTAATAATACAAGATTTTTTATTTAATGAACACATTTATTGGTTTGATGAAATGATTTTCAAATAATAAGAAATTAACTAGGTATGTATATGCCTTTTAAAAAAGTTATAAAAACTAAAAATAAAAAAACAACTTTTGTTTTTGCACTTCCTTAATAATTCAAAATTCAGGATAAATGAGAACTTAAAATATGTGCCTTTGAATACTTTTTGTTATCCTAAAATTTGAAAAAACACTCCTTTATAAAATTATCAAACATTTCGGATTCGCCAGCAAATTCTAAGTCAAATAAATAAATTACTTTAAAACACATATCTAAGGCTTTTAATATATTAGTAAATTTGTGTCTTATGCCATCAAAATTTAAAAAAATTTTTTAATACTAAAAACGTCATTTCCAATCGCATAAATGCTAGGTTGAATGGCGATTCGTGTTCTATTAAGCAAATTGATTTGATTTTCCAGCTCTTGTGGCCGGAACTAATCAAAATTACTGATTCCTGAGAATCCTTTATAGTAAATTTAGTGATATTCTTCTTTTGCTATTTTAGTGGTGGGCACAAAATAGCCATGGGGTGCCCAAATTAAAGCAGCACTGAATTTATCTATAAAAAGAACTTTCAATCAGTGCGGATCTGCTATATTAGGCCATTTAGAATTTAAAATTTATTAAAATTTTACTATTGATAATTTATAAAAAAACGTCATTGTATAATTTATAATAAAAAATAGTTATCAACTTATTTCAAAGGTATTTCGAACAAATCTTCATATGTAGGCGCCGGTTCACTGGTTAGTAGAAGCAGCCGTTTAATATGTTCAATATTTAAAAGACCAGCACAAACTCCGGTTAAAATAGTCATATTTGTTAAAAAAAAGTTTAAAAACTTATATTTTTGGGCATTTAAAATTTTTTAAACATACCAATAATGCTTTTCAAAGTTTACATAGGGAGGTATATTTGAAATTAGGTCGAAAGGAATCTATGTATTTATCGTAATTTATGAGGTTGCTAGCTTAAAGAGGCCACGATGCTAATAATGAATTAATATTATGGGTATTACTTTCTTTGAAGCCATATTTAAAAATCTAGTGTGAAATAAGACACGACTTTCTTTTACATATATATGGAAATGGTGTCCGCAACTGATTAAATTATTATTTACGTTTATTTTGGAAACGATAACTGTAACGTTCATCCATCCAAGTTACTGGACACGCGAAAGCCTCCAGAAATTTTCTCTGATAACTTGCTCAACGCATTTTTTCGGAGAAACCGTTAAGTTCATGTAAAAGGGCATTACAGGCGTAATAACCGTAGCAAGTTTTAAAAAAATGTTAGACCTGTTTTTGAGAAAATTCCTAAAAAACCTAAAAATTGCAAGAATAAAATGCCACTTCCGGTCATTCAATTTTAACTAAATTCCTTCCGTCTCACATATGGAATATAAAAAACTTGAATATAAAATTTCATTTTTATATAATGTTTAGTTTTAGTGATATGTTGTTCAAAATTAATAATCGAAATACTTCCGGTTACCCCATTTTCGAAAGTTTGTTAGAGAAACTGCTTAGTTCATATAAAACGGAATTTAGTAGTTAAAAATTATACTAAGTTTTAAATGAATTGTTACAGCCGATTTCATGAAAATCGCGAAAAACGAATATTCGGAAAATATCTAAAAATGACAGAAATAAAGTGAAACTTCTAGTTGTTCGATTTTAACCTTCTTGATTTGCCATTCAAAAGTAGTTATGACTCCAAATATCAATTTTCATTTAGCTAGTTTCATAGTTTAGAGTTAACGGTGAAGTTACTTCCGGTTACTCGATTTACGGAAAAGCTTCTTTCGGAAAATACCTAAAAATAAGAGAAATGAAGTTGTACTTCTGGTTATTCGATTTTAACAAAATTCTTGATTCAACACAGGAAGGTAGTTTGGATCTTAAATATAAATTTTCATATATCTACGACTCCTAATTTCAGTTATTTTATTCATAGTTAATGGTAAGAGTACTTCCGGTTACTCATTTTACGGAAAATTGACTGAGAAACCGGTTTAATTATATTAAAGGACATTAAATTTCTAAAAATCGTTAGAGCCGATTTCCAGAAAATCGCGAAAAACCAAAAAATGACAAGAGTAAAATGGCACTTCCGGTTTTCCGGTTTTAATGAAATTTTTGCGGCCGCGTGCCTAGGCGAGTGCAAACTTAAATATAAAATTTTATTTATATACGATGTTTCGTTTTTGACATATTTTCTTCACAGTCACACACACAGACCAATCTTTAAAAACATAAATCTCGTACTCAGCGCACCCGAAAACATGTATTTCCGCTAAAATTTTGACATCGAAAATTTTGGACGAAAACAATACTTTTTTATACTATATTTCATATAGGTAAGAGAAAGTAAAAATATATTAATTTTCAGTTTTTTCACGTCACATGTTTTTTACACGTATTTTGTTAAAATTTCCTATTTTATTAATCTTTGGATAAGAAAATCAGCCATTTATAATATAGGGACAATATACATGACAAAAGTGACCACATTAACCGGCGTCTGCTGTTTATGCAACTCGCGGAACAAAGCATTTGAACAACTCAAGTTGTTTTTTATTTGCTGTCATCTTACTAGAAAAATTACTGTTACCATTGAAACTTTGATTCTTCCATTTGTTAATACCTACGTACTGTTAAATCTCTTTTGAAAAACAAATATTTGCTTACCTTACCTTACCTTACCTCTCTCTTTTGTAGTGGTTTTTTTGAGGTGTAGATATCCACCATGATGGAAATATAAAGATATTTCACCGGCCAAATAATTTAAAGGCGAGGCTGGATACATGCAAAATGGTTGCCACCATGTTCCGGAAAAACCTGGAAGTTTAAAATGATTTAATTTCGGAAGTCCGTACTAATTATGGCGTTGTCTACCGGAAGCTCCTATTAGTCTTTATGGCGTTGCAACAACCATCCTGTATAGCTGCAAGGTTCGAGTCAGTTTTATAGTTAACACAAGTTAATAATTATTAGCATTATAAAATGCATAAAAT